>QEOT01003308.1:588567-648980 GCA_003123785.1 Pterocarya stenoptera
GGGGGGGGGGGGGGGGGGGCTAAAAAGAATAGACATTCAGGACTGTTTTAAGCTTTTGCCTGCACATCTTTCTAAACATTTCATGGATATAATCGCTCAAAGTAGTTTCTTTCTCCACATTCAATAGATTTAACTTCACCCCCCCCCCCCCAGCTTCGAAATATGTCAATTTTTTAGTAATCAGCCATTGAATCCGAACTTTTACATTTCCTTGTCTAATGCAATTATGCAACATAGAAAAAACAAGATGCTGGATTGAACTTCTTTCTTTCTTAATGATTCAAAATTCATATCATTGAGTACCGACATTTTCTTGTTGGCAACAATTTGAGAACAAAAAAAAAAAATGATAAAATGCAGGCACAGGGAGCAAGTTTGAAAGCAAATATATTGACAAGACAGCCAGAATTAATGCACAATAAGTAACTAGAAATAAGCAGCAATTTAAAGATGTCTTTAAGCAAATTAATGTACTGGCAGATTCAGAACAAATTTATTTAGCATTGTCCTTGTATCCAAAATTTCAAGCCTCTATGAAGATGATAGTCTATTACACAACTTGCTTATCAAAAAATAGATCGACATAACAACATTAGGTTGATCTGATGGTTTTGGAAAGTTAAAATCTCAGTGTCATCTAACCAACTTAAAATCTTTCACAAGGAAAACAAAAAGGTCAAGCACTTTTCGGACTAAATGGTCCAAAAGCTTCAAACGGAATGTGCCATGCAACACCAATATTTGAATTTGATGCTTTTCATTACAAGCTGATATGCTAGACATTCATATTCATGAAAAACTAAAGTACAGTGGAAGAGAACATACTATAAGGCCTAGACGCCTGGTCTGATCAGTAGTCTTCAGTGGATCATCAGGATCTGCAAAACAAGGGCAAACATTCGGAGACAATTTGTCTAACCTATATCAGAAGGTGTATACATGATAGTATTGGATAAAGCTTGGTTTCAGAGAGAAGAAAAATTATCATGGTGCTAAAAACACAATACTATATACACATCCATGGTGTGCTGCATTTAGGCCTTGTCATCATTTGTCAAATGATTTAGGTTGGAACTAAGTGTGAACAAATACTGTGTTAAAAGTGGGTGCAGATAATCCCATGAACCAATAATGACATGACCACTTCGACCCTTTGGCCCTATACACATATATTTCTTTTTTCTTTTCTGATTTGTAAAATAAAGGATAACAAAATAATCAATTCGCTTTACCGTTGAAGAAAGACCATTTGGAGATGACATATTTAGAACTCCATAATGAGGCCAAAAGAATAAATAAACTGCAAGGTCTCAGCCTTGCATAATTTTCAGACTTGTGATTTGCACAAAAGCAAGAGATGTACACCCGTAGGTGCAACCTATTGGTCAAAGGGCTGGTTGGGGAAGGGCTGTAGAGTCAAGTATACTAGGTTTAATTCTGATTAGGATTTTCCCTGGATTATCTGATACACGGTTTCAGCACGAGGAGTCGTGTTCCGAGGTTTACTCCCTGGAGTGGGCCTGAAGGGCACTGTCTTAGTGAGATTCCATGTCATAAAAAATGGGCATAAGCCTCCAAGCAAGGGAAAGCATGAGTTTCCTTATGTCTAACCTCATATTGTGTGCCTGTGCGCTCTAAAAGCCTTTTAAATTTTGGTAATCAATTTGATAAGTTCAAAATTTTAATAATCTTCCCTAGGATGCAGCATGGCCGTTTTTCTAAGCCAATATAGTCACCATTGTAAGCCATATTCTGTAAGGATTAAGTAGCTCTAGGGGCACTATTACCTTTCGATTCTTGTACATAAAAATCAACTATTCACAACAACTTCATGAATAAACATGCTCAAGTTTATGAAAGGAGAAATCCAAGTGCTAAAGCACGAACCCCCATATCTGTTCAGAAACCGAGCTCTTACAATATGGAATTCACTATTGACTCAATTTTGAATTGAATTATGGAATTCTCTCCCGAGTCCCAAAGCTGAGAAACTAAAATGTGGTGGAAAGCTAAAAATCAAAATTACATCCATACAACCATCTGAGACACGTGTGACCTTTTTTTTGTTGATTTCCCTATTGTTGAAAAAATAAAAAAACAATAGGGATATAACACTGTTAGAGTGCTGCATGGAAACCGTGGTGAATTTGCCCTCCTCAACAGTGATAACAATAGGGAAATTATTATCAACATTATCTTGCACAATAAAGATAATAATGCAACCATATCAGTTAAGTAATTTGGGCAGATGCATTAAAACCACACAGCTTACTAGTCTGACCACACAAACACAGTCATAAAAAATTTAGTGAGCCATGAAATAAGTACCTCTCGTAAACTCTATGGCTTCATCCAGAACAAGGTTTAGTAATTGGTCATATCCTTTTAGAGTCCCAGTCACTGTAATCCAGAAGAAAAAAAAGATACAGTCGGATTAGATCGGTGATAAAAACCAAAAACCCAAAAAATGGCTGTTTGATATAAAAATTGCCACTTTCCAAAGCATTGAAAACCCAAATAAAGGAAATAATACAGAGAAGTTTTCATCCAAAATTACATAAGTGATAGCAGTTTTCTTTTTTTTAGCTTTGCATTTGAGCTCTCTAAAGCAATAATTATATGCTAATTGTTATTCAGCTTGTGCATTACACACCAACCAATTTATTATATATTTTTTCTTTAGCACTATAAGTTTTTGGGTGAAGAACCTTGTAAGGGATGGGAATATTTGTAATGTTTTACCTTAGTTCTGTTTTGCTTTTGCTTATATTTAGGTGTACTCACTTGTATACTTCCTGTGTACTTGGGCTATGCCTATTTACTTAGAATAAATTCTCTTATTATCTATCAGAAAAATTTATTATGTATTAACGAATAGATAAGTGAAAGCTTAGTAGCAAGCAGTGACCTTGTCTACCACCAGTGAGCTTGACTTGGACACCTTTGTCCACAAACTTTGCCAAGTCCAAAACCGTTTCCTTCCTGCTTCCTGACTGAATCACAATCGCACATCATTTAGAAAAACAGGAAAGCGAACATAAATTTCCAACAAGGTAAAAAACGAAAATAAATATTCTTTGGGTTGCTGAAGCTGAAACTGAAACTAAAAACCGCACAAATAGAGAGACTTTACCATATCTTAATCGGGGCTTGCTCAGTTACTATTTAGATTTTGCAGACTCGAAAAAGGCAGGAGCTTCCAAAGAACCCTGAAAAGCCCAAGTGAATCAAGGATGAAGAAGGGAATCAAAAAATTGAAATTCGAACAAGAAAAGGAAAAGGGTGTGTTTCACTGTAAGTGGGAGTGAAAATGAAGAAATTATGGTACCTTAAACGTGCTTCTGGGAATGAAGGGGGCAAGCCTGCAAGGAAACGGGGGAGAGGGACGTAACGAGGAAACAGGCTGCGGTATAAATTACGAACTCGAGCCCGTTTGGGGACTAGAGAGGGTCCTTCCCAATTTCAATTTTCAACGAAACAACCACAAAAATTGCATTTTTTTTTTTTCTTTGATATAAACTTGAAGAAATTTTCAATAAACATAACAAATAAACATTAGATAAATAAATAAAATCATAAAAGGGCGTGCATAATACATATACTACACCTACTAATAAGATTTTTTACATACTTATTGTAGTACCTATTAAAGTTAGAAAATTATTAAAATATTTTTTATCAGTTGATGTGACAAATTTTTACATTTTCGACATTACTTGTATGTAAGTGTTTTAAAATATAAATTTACAAATATATTTTTTTTGTAAGAAA
The DNA here is from genome assembly GCA_003123785.1 of Pterocarya stenoptera. NCBI lineage: Eukaryota > Viridiplantae > Streptophyta > Magnoliopsida > Fagales > Juglandaceae > Pterocarya > Pterocarya stenoptera. The sequence goes on from QEOT01003308.1 coordinate 592,339, forward strand.
TTATTGACTATGTTAGTAACATAATATTCCAGTGAGAGTATAATATCATTTCTATCTCAAAATTAAGTAATAATTAGATAAAAAAAATTTACCCGATATATTAAAATTTATTTTCGAACTTTTTATAGATTTAATATTCATCTCCTATTTTCATTTTCACTATATGTGTTCTCTGTAGCCAACTTAGGGTTTCTTTGGCTGCAGCAGACGAGGTGTGCAGGTTGTGCCTGGATCGAACTTCGGACCTAGCGAAGCTCCAACAATGGTGGACAAGGCCAGCAAAGGTAGAAAGGAGGAGGTTGTCACCAGAGAGTACACAATCAACCTTCACAAGCGCCTGCATGGATGGAAAGCCCCCTCAGCCCCTCTTCCCTCGCTCTATTTATGTGTATGTGTTTGCTTGTATGCTCATCTGTTTCCATGTGGATTTTTTACATCATTTTCATTATACTGCTTTAAGGATATTAGTTGCGAAGGTTGTTTCTAATTAATCATTCAGTTTATTTGGACTGCTAGATAAAGGCCCAATTCTCAATACGGACATCATGTATGGTAAATCTTCTCCTGCTGGAGTATTGAAATTTTTCCAGTCCAAGTGAACCCAAAAGATGTTTTTTTTAATTGGGTCTCATAGATTTGGGATCTGTAAATTCTTTTGTTTATGTTTCGAGATTCATTTCTTTTTTACCTTCCAGGGCTCTGTTTCTTACTATGGGATTTTACCTCAGTATTTCATATATAACTTTCTTGCATACATCTTCTATGGAATTCCAGACTATTTACAATAAAATCTAGAACTATTTCTATCCAAACTTTTTCCTCAACTAAGCTTGCCAAATTGTGTGCAACAATATTCTTTTCTCTATAATCAAATTGTAATGACCAACTCTTCCTATGATTCAAAACATTCCTAATATCATCAATTAAAGAATCAATGTAAGATAAATTTTCTTCATCACCCTTCACTGCCATTATGACTTCTAGAGGTGTTCAACCCAATCCGGATCCGGATGTTAAAATCCAGGCGGTTATCCGCCCGAATTAATCCGAATTTAATCCGGGTGGATAACCAGATTTAATCCTGACAGATAACCGGGTTATAACAGGATTTAACCGGTTAAAAATAAATAAATAAATAATCCGGACTTGTTCTTGCACCTTCACACCCCGTGCAAACTCCAACATCGCATTCTTCAAAAGCAGAGAGACAAAGACAAAGACAGAGATCAAAGCAATAATTCAAGAGCAATTTGAAACCTGACTTTACACAACACCACCCATTGAATTAAGTTTTAATCGATGAGGAAGATGATGAGGAAGTGGATATATATAGGTAAAGTAAATAACAAGGAAAATGACAGACAACAATGGTGACACAAGGCTATCACTTCCAAGAGAAAAAGATAGAAATACATTGGGAAAAATTAAAAGAAGCCATCTGGGAGAAGAGGGATTTAGTTGAAGAAAAATGCCATCGAGAGTTGGTCTCTATTGGACCTGACAATCAATGGAAATTCTTTTAAATCCTAGAAGGAAAATCAAGCACGTCCAGAAAATCCCATTTCACAAATAAAAATAGTAAAACGAAAATAAAAAAAAAACCTCTTCCTTGTTGTGTTCCTCGATGGCGAAACGAGCGAGGCCTTCGACATCACGCTGTTTTGAATTGCTGCAGCTTGTCCTTCTACTTCTCCTTGTGATTCATGAACACCTCCTTGGGATTCCATTTTCACAGAGTCCGTATGATTCCAGTAGAGGAGAGAGAGCATGACAAAAATCACAACTTCTAACACCAACAGAAACGGCAGAGATTGCAACTCAAACCCCAACTGCGACGAATCCGAGAGAGAGTAGATTCGAGAAGACGAAATTGCGTGCAAAGAAAGCCAAGTGTTTCGTCGTTTCGAGAAGACAGAGCGGTTTTTTTCTTTTTAAAGGACTCGATTACGGATAACTGGGTCACAGGATCCGAAATCTTCTTAACCGTCTGAGTGTAATCCAGGCAAATAACCGCCCGGATGCACCCGAGTTTCCGGGTTACAGATCGGACCGAAAAAAAAAAAAAAACCGGTCTGGATGCACACCCTTAATGACTTCCTTTGCATCTCCTTCAAAGATAGCGTTCTGGATGTTGAGTTCATTGCACATCTGCAGAGCCTTCCACAGAGCTTGACACTCTGTAACTTCAGGTGACAACACATTCCTCCTGTTGTCGCAAGCTGCAAGCAAGGCCTCTCCATTTTCATCTCTAATAATCATCCCCATCCTCATTCTCCTCTCCTTTACATTCAAAAATGCATCCCAATTTACCTTGAAAAAGTCTACTACAAGTCAAACCCACCTTGTCTTGTTTATTGCCACTGCAATCTGCTGAGCTTCATTCTTTATTCCTTTGTTTACCTATTTAAAAACCTCCAGGGTCTCAATGGCTGTTGATAACAACATATATTGACCAAGTCTCAAACTTTGGACATTTGGCCATTGAAATTGGAAGTATCATGAATGCATAAGCTTATGCATTTGTGCTAGTGAATTTTTACATAGTTTTGTCCTTCACCCACGGCAAACTGTGCTCTAAATCAAGAACTGACTTCGAAAAGTATGATGACAACGTATCTCTCATGAAATTGATAGTGTGCAAGAGAAGTATACTTATGTTTGTACAAGAGAAAATGCCTAGCTAGAAGTGATGGATACAAGAAACTCATGAAAACTAACTAGGAGATGTGTACTGGGGCTACGTTTCTTTCATTGATTAAATAGTATTTGACTCTTATTTGTCAGATAAAAAAATGATTGTAACCTTGGTCCCCCCATCCTGTCATATTTAGAACTAAATAATGTTGGATTATTGATGCATCGATTGATTAGGCCACTAGGGTGAATTTTAGAGCCTATGCATATTTCATATATCACGATGGAGAAATGTGTAGAATAAGTTATCATCCATATCAGCTGTGCAGGATATAAGTTTTCAGTGGCTCAGAAATTGTACTAATTTTTAAAATCATTGAATTAGGATAAAGGCAAATAAGCAATCCGTTAAAGTAAACACAGAGAGCTAGGAAATGATAAAATTTTAAACGATTCTTACAAATTAAAAAGTGGTGCCCCGCATTTTGAACTTTCCCCGTTTCTTTTATTCTTTTTCTTTTTCTTTTTCCTTTGTTTGTTTTTTCTGCCCCAGTTAACTAATGCAATACCTTTAGACACAGCTTAGCAGCCTTTACGTATTTCCACTACCTTGTGCAGCACTTTTAAGAAGAAGGCTCCGAAGGCCATAAAGGAAGTCAGAAAGTTTGCCCAAAGGCCATGGGGACTACGGATGTTAGGGTGGATGTTAAGCTTAACAAGCATATCTGGAGCCGCGGGATTCGAAGTGTGCCAAGGAGAGTTCGTGTCCGCATAGCTCGGAAGAGAAATGACGAAGAAGATGCAAATTAGGAGGAATTTTATTCACTAGTCACTGTTACAGAGGCTCCTCCAGAGGGTTTCAGGGGTTTGGGAACCAAGGTCATCGAGGAAGAAGATTAAAGTAGCTTACTTCCCCAGATAATGGTCTGGTTGCTCCAATTTTGGTGTATACGGTTCTTATTTAGGAGATCTTGCCTTTGTATTTTCTTGGGAATTTACCGGTTAGAGAGAGAAAGCTCAAGGCTTTACGAATTCTATGTTATGCAACCTGTCCAAGTTATCTTTCATTTAGGCCATAAAAATAGCGTTTTTTGGTGAAACACGCTATAAGCTGTATCGTTGGGACCTCTGCGTGTAAATGCACAGCAAAGCTCCAATGATTTTATCATATTGAGTAGGCTGACACGTTGTTCGTTAACCACTTGGATAGTCAGATAAGTAGCTGCTTGCACGATATATTCCGCTATGCAGCCCCTAGTTTAAGGTTTTAAAGGTACGGGGTGCTGCTGCCGGGCTTGTGGGTGCATGCATAGAAGTGTCGAGGCTCGTTTATTTGCCTTTGGGTCCTTGCTTCAGCGGACATTTTATATATTGTCAGTTTAGATGTCTTCCAAATACGTCTTTGTGTTGTTCCTTGACATTTTGAGTACTAGTTTTTAAGAATAAAACACGTGTATTTTCGAAATCATCGTAACTGCTAATACATTTTTTTTTTTTTTTTGGAATCGCCTGATAGATGTTGATAATCTCACTCGAAAATTTTCCCATAGACGAGCTTGAATACCAACTTTCCCCACGTAAAATCGAAACAGGCCGAAGGGAAGAGGTCTTTTTTCTTTGAGAGAAGCATGGCCAAAACCCCCCGAGCCTGCACATTTCTATATACGAGATAGATGATGGTACGTACGCTTGATAGGGAAGAGGGAGAAGTGGCGACTTTGCGGTAGAGGTGATGGACGCGTTAACTTACAGATTGTTGTAACGACTCTCCCCCAGCTAACTGCAAAAGCGTGACTGGAAGAAGTATTAAATTATTAATGGATGTCGCCATATGGAGTAATAAAGTCGAGCTATATCGCCTTTCTAAATCCGAACTAATATAGTTACCACGGGAAGTTTCGACGTAATAACATAACATTTCGACTCTACGGCAGGGAAATATAAATCTTCCCCGCGAAGCTTTGTTCTAAAGAAGAATATTTCCCGCTAAAATACCGTTTCTCCCATTCCTATCCTCCCTCACTTCCTCACTGTCTGTCATTCCCTTCCCTTCCCTTCCCATTCCTAGACAAATTTCCAAAGATCAGTTTCCAAACTGTTTTTCCGGCTCCAATAAGGTATCTACCCCCCGGGGGTTTCTTTGCATTTTATTTTATTTTTTAATTTTCTCGCTTGTTTTCCATCTTTGCTCCTTCGCTTCGTTGACCACCTCCACCTGTTTGGTTCTCTAGTTCTCTATGACACTAGAGGAAAATAAAGAAGATAATGGTTTAAATAGATCTCAATTTTGAGGTTTGCTAGGATGTGATTTGTCGGTTCAATTCTAATAAATTCCTATACGCATTGGTCTCAATTTTTCCGCCATCGATTCTTATACGACCAAAAATTCAGTTTGTGTTTTATACCTTCCATTCTAAGAAATTCTTTTAGAATCTCTAAGAAATATATCTGTTCCATGTTGAAATTTAATCCAAGTATCTTTGTTTCGAGTTTCACAGATCTATACTTCAAAAATTATGTTTTTTTTCTTGAGCTCTGCTCTCTTCTTTTGGCACCAAAACTATTAAAAAGGAATATAAAAGATAGTTATATAATGTTTCTATGGCATTCTACATAATTTTTTCTTTGGATTTTCTAGTTGCTTTACCGAATTTTACAATGATATTATGCTTTGCTCAGCTTATGTAGTTCACTTGTTAGGGTTAGATTTTTCGGAGAGAATTTTGGTATAAAGAGCGGTACGCAAATTGAATAGCATAAAAGAATGTTATCTCTGTCATCGAGTGATCCCAAATGTTTATTAGGGTTTTATCAGGCATTTTATTAGCTTAAAATTATGCAAGTTTTTATTTTGCAAGGATAGGAAATGGTGCATTGTTGCTGTTTTAGAGTTAAGTTTGTCCGAACTGGATAGATCCACCCGATCAAGGATGGAAATTGAGAAAATAAGATAGGTTTGGTAGTGCAGGTCTGGCATTATTAGTTAGCATTTATTCATTTATCTGGCTTTCTAACAACTCAAAAAACTTTTGCAAGTACAGGAAATGTTTTGTTATGGTTATTTAAGAGTGAGTTTCTTTCAAATGGATAGATCTGCCTGTTAAAGGACGACAATTAAGCTAATTAAGATAGGTTTGGAGGTCGAGTCAGGCTTTATCTTTGTATGTCGGTTGGACTATTTGGTTTAAACAGAGTTCTAATCAATGGCATGGAAACACATAAGCATTTGATGAAATTATCTCTAGAACAAGCTTATTTTTACCACGCAGTCCTCACAAGTAGGTAGAATTTTAAAGCATTGGGGAAATAGGAAACTTTTGTTTTGTTTTTTTTGCCTCACTGGGGATATTGCCTGTTTAACGGTCTCTTAGAGAATCTGTCTTTGGTTGGTAATAATTGGCCATCTGAGGCCAATGCTTATGATATCTTTATGAATCTCACTCCTCTCAATTTTCCACCGTACTGTCAATTATTTTTTCATTAGTCCAGAGATGGAAAGGCACCTTCAAAAATCTTCCAACCTGGGGAATCCCACTGATTGTGATGATGCGAAGTATGTCTCAGGCCTCAGTACCATTCTTGTTGCCACGATTCAGGAAGCAAAAGACAGGATTTCTCAGATAGAATATATTTTCTGCAGCCAGCTCTTCCCTAATTTCCAATCAAAATCTATAAGCCTTCAGAAAATTTATTCCAACGCCAAGAAAGCAGCAGAAGATGCATTCAAAGAGAAAGAAAATAATCTCAAACTCCAAATAGACAGTCTTCAACTTGAAAAGCTAGCAGCCCTTGAAGAGAACCGAGCTCTAAAGCTTGAGATGGAAAAGCCATCAAAGGACCATGAAGGGAAGACAAACCAGTTACTTGCCGAAGTAAGAAGTCAACAACTCAAGATTGATGAGCTAGAGCGGAGGCTTAAGAAGTCGTCTGTGGAGATTGATGAGGGAATGGAATTGCAGAATAGATTACTCCAATTGGTTCAATCGAAAGCATCTGCTATCGTAAATGTAGGAAAACAGCTGAAAGAGTATGAAGAAAAGACAAATGAGCTTCTTTCCGAAGTGGCTAGGCTTCAGGAAAAAGTTGATGAGCTCCAAGAGGAGCTTAGAATAAAGACTGAGAAAGGAGCAGAGGGAAAGGAGTTGCAAGAAAATTTATTCAAAAAGATTGCGTCACTTGGCTCGGAAATTCTGGCTAATGAACAGAAACTGACTGATAGTGGAAAAGAGAAAAAATCACTTATGAGCAAATTGGAATGTTTGGAAGATAATGCTAGTAAACTTCAAGAGGAACTTGAACAAAAGACTTGTGAAGTTGAGGAGGGAAGAAAATTACAAAACCAATTACTTCAACAAGTAGATTTGAATAACATGGAAATGTCAAAGAACAAACAGCAGTTGCAGGAGTGTGAGAAAGAGAAGAAGCTGCTTCTGGCCAAAGTAACCGTTTTAGAAGGGAAAATCAATGAGTTACAGGTAAATCTTAGAGGAAAGAGCAGTGAGGTGGCAGAAGGAAGGGATTCATATAAAAAGTTACTTCAACAAATTGACAAGAAAACCTCTGAGTTACTGGCTGAGAAGAAGAGAGGAATGGAATATATTGTTTCTTACAAAAAGCTGAAATCTCAATACAACTTCCTCTGCTCGAGGTTTGGTCTTACCACGGAGAATATGCTCCCCCAAAGTGATTCATTGAGGCATAATCAGAGTTCAATAACTTCCCGTGGTAAGAGTCATAAGACTTTTACTTTTGTCATTTCAATTTTTTGGTTCTCTTTTGAATTTTATCTTCTATTTATGCTTCTTTGCTAAATATCTTCTATTTGTCCTATCATGAAGCATATATAGCTGCATAGATATGATTGCTGAATTTTTATGCTGATCTACTGGTCCTTAAACTGTAGCTTAGAAGTATCTAATGGGCACACTTTACATGATTATTTAAATTGGATGTGGACTGGCATTGTGTAGATATTAGGATGGCTGGTATCATTCTTTCTAAATGCATCTATTGTCTGGTATTGTAGATCTTGCAAACAAAGTTTTAGACACTTTTGTAGCTCCTTGTGACCCGAATAAAGTGATGTATGACAATTGCTTTAGTGGAAACTTGGAGGATGAGAAAGGAGCCAAATTAGTTGAAACCATGAGCTCTGACTCTCCAGCTTCCAGTTTCCCTGTTGCACCAGAGTATCCTTCCAATGTAAGATCTGCCCCAGTAGCTGGTTCAAAAAGGCCAGCATCTCATTGGAGAGATACAAGGTCAGGTCAATGCCAAGGTGGGCCTGAACCATATGACGATTTTCTTGCTACTCCTTTAGAGAACATCAGAGGAAACTTGAACAAAGCCATGAAGGAACAAGTTCGAGATCCTCCAGTCCCTATTCAGAAAGACAGGAATTTCGACTACTCAGATGATGAAACACAAGATATGAATGTTGAATGCTGCCCACAAAAGCAGCAGATGGATGTTCCAATGGCTGGAAGAAAAGGTTTCAAGTATGTTGAAACAGTAAGAAAGAAAGCTGATCGTGAAAACTTGAAAGGAATTGAATGCAAGCAGTGTAAGAAGTTTTATGATGCTGTACTACCCGATGATGGGGGATCAGGCACCAGTGGTAATCAAGGGAATTTCCGCTGCGAACATCATGAAGGTGTTTCTAGGCATCGGTATAGGTATGTTCCCCCTATGACCCCCGAAGGATTTTGGAATATTGGATTTGAATCTGAAATGTCATAGCATTCGTATCATCCAGCCATGTACCCGGTTACTTTCTCTATCCTTGAAATAAATTTTTACTAGTCAAGAGATAAATGTATTGCATACTGAAGAATCAAATAATTTAGAAATTACTTTGATTCCTAGATTGGGTAGTTAGAGTTTTCTATTCAATGTTTGAGGTGTAAAACTCCTACTTTCTGTGGAGGGTAGTCAAATTGTTTTACCATGAAAATGTCCATTGCAATATCATAAGGCTCCTTGATCATACATTGAAAAACAAAAGAATTTTTTAAATTGTTAAGCAGGCGAGCGTTGAAAATCTTGTGGTGACTTCCAAGTTAACCATTCTCAGCCAGTCAAAATTTTCTATGTGATTGATGGAACGCAGATTCAAATTGTTGCTAGTGTTCACTGGAATCAAATTCGAATAGTGGGCAAGGTTGTTAGGCACACGTATCAATTATGATAGAGTAATGCTAGGTACAAGCTTCAAATATACAAGCCTTGTACAAGCCTTTTGTAAAAATGTGGGCCCCATAAAAAAAAAGTGAATTTTTCACACTTTTCCATGGTGATATCCACTTTTTTATAAAGGGCTTGCGCGGGGCTTGTACATGTGAGGCTTGTATATATAATTTCTCATTATGATAACCATCATGTTAGTATACTCCTTATTCGGTTAAAGAAATAGAAATTATTTATCCAATTTTGTGACTTTAGAAATCTTATACTCAGTTACACACACACACACAGCGCTCTCCAATTATTAAAGAAGAACAACGTAGGATTCTGTAATTCAACTTTGATTCGGTTCACATGGTAGACTTTGTGGAGGTATATGTCAATGGACTTTTTGTTGGGTTCTTGGGTTCCAGTGTGTTGGGCCTCTTGGCCTTAGTTGAACCTTGTTCAGGACTAAATAGCAAAAGAGTTTTGGTACTCATCATCTCCACATACCATACACTACAATTCTTTTTTTTTTTTTAAATGGTTTTATTTTTCTTAAACTTATTGGATTATTTTACTCATTATTCATATACAACACATTTGATAAGAAGAAAAAAAAAAGTATAGTGTGTTACGCCAAGATGTTCGGATAGAGGTCTCAAGCAAAATCCCAAATATTAGGGAGGAAGCTAAACGTGTGACGTGAAGAGAAGGGCTAGACGTGCAATGCGAAGACGTAAAACGTAAAAGTGGACGTGATGGCATGCATGGACTGGGTCATTAGCAGTTAGAGAATTTTATGCTTGATGTTATCTTTCTGTTGCATTTTATTTCCGTTAGTATATGTGTTTATTTTCTGTTATTTTGTGTGTTATGTGTCGGTTGTTAGTGATAGCAGTCTTAATGTTGTGTCCTCTGTTTTCGGCATTATGAACATGGTTTGCTATTTAAGCAGTCAGAAATTATCAATGAAGACATCTATCTAGCAAATTTATCCCAAAGTATGGTACATTCTCACCCGAAGAGAATATTATCTTAAGTGTTCAAATTCCATTTATGTGGGACCTAACATTGGCCTCAGAATCAAGTTGATGGGAACCAACAAGGAACACATTGAAGGACTGGAGTCTGGGCTCAGTGCAGTACAAGAGGGCCTACACTAAATGGAGTTTGGTATGACTGACAAACTTCACCATTTGGAGGAAACTCTCAATAGCCTCTCAAATGTTTTGCTCTCAAATCAGGAGTCCTCAAGCCATGGCAATCACAACCGAGAACACCAAGATAGAAGTCGGCGGGTTGTTTCCTCAAAAACGGCCAATCTAAAATTTTTGCGATTCTCTAGAGATGATCCAACGGAGTCGTTCAATCGAGTGGAGCAGTTCTTCGAGTACCAAGGTACTGTCGAAGCCCAGAAAGTTCCCATGGCTACTTACCATCTTGAATGGGAGGCCAACTAGTTGTGGTAGTGGATTCGGGAGGAAGGACACGTGATTTCATGGAAAAAAAAAATCGAAGAAGAATTATGGGCTCGCTTTGGACCATCATAATGTGAAGACTTTGACGAAACTCTCTCCAAGATACAGCAGCTAGAGGGACATTGAGGGATTATTAGTGCGAGTTTGAGAAGCTCGACAACAGGGTTCGTGGATAGATGTAGAAGGCGTTGGTGGGGACATTCAAAGGTAGCTTGAAGGCTGAAATTGCAAATGGGATTCAGATGTTTAAACCGTAATCTCTCAAGGAGGCCATTAACTTGGCACGAATGAGAGATGAGCAACTCGCACGACAACAAAGGTTCATGCAACCACCACCTACAAGAGCTCCTCTAGCTTTTCCACAAACCACTCTTGTAGCACTTACTACACCTGCGGCTCCAATCAAGCGCTTGTCATGGGAGGAGATGCAATGGAGAAAAGCGCAAGGCCTCTGTTTCAGCTGCAATGAGTGTTTCACAACAGGGCATAGATGCCAAAAACCTTAATTGTTACTTTTAGAAGAATATACAAGAGCAAGCAACGTGATATTGGAGGAAATCACTGATCATCAAACATTCGTGGATGACCAAGGTGGAGATATGGAGGAGGTGCAAGAACCAAAAATTGAGCCCGAGATCACATTACAAACATTGATGGGATGGATTGCCTCAAGAACCATGCGCATGACAGCAAAAATGGGCTCTCACGAAGTTGCAGTATTAATCGACAGTGGGTCAAAGCATAACTTCATCAGCGATCGATTGGTAAATATGCTGAGGTTGCCAATAGTGCCAACGGAAACATTTATCATTCGAGTGACTAATGGAGAACGACTAGAGTGTTAAGGGCGTTTTTATAAGGTACCAGTGAATTTACAAGGCACTGAGTTTTACTTCATACTCTTCTCTCTGCCCTTATCATGCCTTAATTTAGTACTTGACATTCAATAGTTGGAAATGCTGGGTTTCATGGTTTGTAATTGGAAACAATTAACCATGGATTTTATCTGGGAATAAGAGAGCAGACCATTCAGAAGGCTACCTTAAAGGAAATTTCCAAGGAATGTCAACGGGGCGATGGGCTGCTTGCAGTAAGTTTTCTGTCAGCCACAGAAACCACATCACAAGGTGCAGCATATGAGGTGAAGCAGCAAGACATGGAAGGGATACTGAAGGAGTACAGGGACGTGTTCCAGGAACCCTTGTGTGTACCACCAGTGCATGAAGTAGATCATTACATTACACTCAAGGAAGGTACCAAGCCGATTAATGTACGCCCATATCGGAAGGAAGAGATCGAAAAACAAGTTCAAGAGATGCTGAACTCCGGCCTCATTCATCCTAGCACTAGTCCATTTTCTTCACATGTACTATTAGTAAAGAAAAAGGATGGAAGTTGGCGATTTTGCACAGACTAAAGACAAAAAATTTGGGGGCATTCAAGATTGTTGCAAATGTTCAAAAGGTTGGCTCAACAATTTTATTGGCCTAAAATGTACCAAGCAGTCCAAGAATATGTCAAGCGATGTGAAGTATGCCAAAAAATGAAATCCAAGATGCTCTCTTCGGTGAGACTTCTCCAACCTTTGCCCATTCCTTGCCAAGTATGGGATGATATCACTCTCGACTTTATTGAAGGGTTGCCCACATCCCACGGCAAGGACATTATCTTGGTAGTTGTTGAAGGTTAAGTAAATCCGCACATTTCTTAACTTTAACTTATCCATTTACTGCTAAAGGTGTGGCTGAAAATTTTGTTGAAGGGATTATCAAGTTGCATGGCCTTCCAAAATCCATCATCAATGATCGTGACCTAATATATATTAGCAGATTTTGGAATGAGTTTTTTCAAATGTCAGGTACCAAATTATAGCTTAGTTCCGCCTATTATCCACAAACTGACAGACAAACAGAAGTAGTCAACCACCGTGTTGAGGAATATTGATGCTTTGTTCATCAATGGCCGCGCAAGTAGAGCACTTATCTTCCCTGGGCTAAGTTATGGTATAATACAATGTACCATGCGTCGATGGGAATGAACCCATTTCAGGCGTTATATGGGCTTCTACCTCCTTCAATTCCACTTTACCATAACGGCTTCTCTTCAATACACGAAGTGGATCAAAATCTGATGTCTAGAGACGAGTTACTACGGCAGCTCAAAGCTAACTTGGAAGCCTCCATTAATCACATGAAGCAAACGGCTGATTAGAAAATGAGAGATGTAACGTTCGAAGTGGGTGATATGGTGTTTCTTAAGTTGCATCCCTATCGGCAACAATAAGTTTTTAAATGTGCCCGCCATAAGCTTGCCCGTCAATTTTACGGGCCATATCCTGTGATATAGAAAATTGGAGTGGTTGCTTACAAACTTTAGTTGCCGAAAGGAGCCCAAATTCATCAAGTCTTTCACATTTCCCTTTTAAAAAAATTTGTGGGAGAACGTACATTGTCTTCTAAAGAGTTATCGCTAGTGATCGATGAAGGGGCAGTCATACTCGAACCTCAGCGCATTTTGGATACTCGTTGGGTCAAACGGGGCAAGAAATTTGAAGAAGAAAACTTGGTTCAATGGAAACACTTACCAGTGGAAGAGGTTACATGGGAAACACACCAGTCATTACTTGATCAATTTCCAGTTGTGGACCTTGAGGACAAGAGTCCACCCAATGGGGGGAGTATTGTTACGCCAATACGTTTGAACAAAGGTCTCAAGCCAAATCCCTAGTATCAAGGAGAAGGCTAGACGTGCGATGTGAAGAGAATGGCTAGACGTGCAACACGAAGATGTAAAATGTAAAAGTGGACGTGAAGATGTGATGGCATGAAGATGGCGTGCATGGACTGGGTCATTAGTAGTTAGAGAATTTTATGCTTAATGTTATCTTTCTGTTGCATTTTATTTTCGTTAGTAAGTGTGTTTATTTTCTGTTATTTCATGTATTATGCGTCGATTGCTAGTTATAACAGTCTTTAGTGTTGTATCCTTTGTTTTCGACATTTTATGTTTTTGACACTATGAACATGGTTTTCTATTTAAGCAGCCGGATATTATCAATGAAGACATAAAGCAAATTTATCCCAAAGTGTGGTATATTCTCATCCGAATAGAATATCATCTTAAATGTTGAAGTTTTATTGACTCGAGACCTAACAGTATATACCAAATGGTACGAAGAGATGATGAATACATTTTTTTCATAGCAGAAGAAGTACAATAAAGTTGCTGCAAAATTTGGTACCTTTTTGCTTTGCTTTGCTGCTTCTCTAGTTAAAACTTAGGGTGAGTTTAGATATATAAATATTTTATTATTACAATTTTTTTAAATTTTTATATAAAAATATAATAAAAAATTTAACTTTTTTAAATTTTAAAATAAAATAATACTAAAATTTTATATTTAATAATATTTTTTTTAACTTTCAATAAAATATCTCTTATCACGTAAACTGGATATCCAAATATACCCTTAAACGTGTTTATCGGTGAAGTGAGGCAACGTTTTATTTTATTTTTTAAATCGTTTCCATGGAAGTGGATCATGTGCGGACATTTATTTCCGTAAAATGAGGGTGTCAGAATTCATTGCTGTATGGGACTTCGACCTTTGTTGGACTGCTAGTGCTGTATATGCATGTGTATAATTGCAGTAAGCAGGCATGGATGGATGCTATGAGCCTGGGGCATTAATGCACATGGTTTGGTAGGGGCTCATCGTGTGGGGTGAAATAAATGGGATACTATTTCCAACAGGTGCCCCGTCGCCGTGATTATCTAAATTCATTTCACGAACATAATGTGCGTTTAATATTACGTAACACTGCAACTTTCATTACAAGAAAATACAACGAATTTCTTTTTGAAGACTACAAAAAAAAAAAAAAAAGGACTCTGAAAAGATGACAAGGTTTTTTTGGGTTTTAAAAGATAAAAACTTTTTGCAATGTCGGCATACATAGAGATCTCCATCAGCTTCCTATCTTCTTACTAACTAATGCGTTTGCTTCTTTTGAGGCGGATGCAACTTCCTCCTCTCAACTAACTTTCTCACCCCCTTTCGCCTTTCCCAAAACTCTATCACCATGCAATTTATCGATTATCGATCCGAAAATAGGACGACTCTGATTGAAAGAGTAGTCTAAAAAGATAAAAGATAGCGCATGCAATTAATTAAAATTAAATAATATATATATGGATTGATAGCCCATGAAATTGCTCAATAACTTTCACTTGGGAATCTCTCTTTTATCTCTTGTGACGATGAGTACAGGATGTTTAATTATTTTCACGTGCATGCAACTGCTGCCTTTAATTATCTCTGTGACTTAACTTACCCCTCAGCTTTATAATATCATAATTGAAACCTTACGACACTAGACGGTACTGCTTAACAAATTACACTTAATAAAATAAAAATAAAATCACTTACCTCAATTTCGAGACTCTAGACAACAATTACGAGGTGTTTCTGTATCGGGCGAACCATTAACATTAACAAGTCCTCAGTGGGTTGCCACACAAGCAATCATTGTTCATAAAGGACGAGGCTTCAAGGTGATCAAATGGCGATCCCATGGGAATCGGCCCGCATAGGTGGTTGTAGCTCAGGTCCATGTGCCCGATATACTTCGCCGATGATAATGACTTTGGTATCGGACCCTTCAACTTGTTGTACGACAAGTCCAGCGCCATCAAGTACGTGTTTGACCCGAAAACATCCGGTATATTACCCTCAATACTGTTTCGGCTCAAGTTCAGTATACCCACTCCGGAGTTACTCAACAGTGCCGCTGGTATCTGTCCCGAAAGCGAGTTACTGTCCAAATTCAGAGTAGAAAGTACCCGCATTTTCCCCAGTTGCTCCGGTATCAAACCCGAAATCCGGTTCATGGACAAATCCAAGTCCGCGAGCCGGTACATTTTCGATATGGACGCGGGAATTGAGCCGCTGAGCTGGTTCCTACTTAGTAGGGCCCGACTCAGCATGCCGAGCTTTCCAAAATCGGCCGGCATCTCGCCAGAGATCTGGTTGTTGCTGAGGTCTAGGTGCATCAACCTGGAGAGTCCCACCAGTGACGCTGGGATCTTTCCAGAGATAGCATTATCGGCGAGGTTGAGGACCGTCAGTCGCTGGAGTTTTCCGATATCTTCAGGAATATCGCCGGATATCCGGTTTCCAATTAAGTCGAAGATTCGGAGGGAGGAGATCGATGTGATGCACTTGGGGATCTTACCGGAGATTCCCTTCCAGTCGGCGACGATAAGGTTGGTGAGGCGGTCTAGGTTGCAGATATCCGGCGAGATCGTGCCGGTCATGTACCCTGTGCGGCCTGCTTTTTCGAAGATGGGGTCCTCGGACTCGCCGCGGAGGTTAATGTCCGCGACTCGCTGAGTTGTCGGGTCGCAGCTGACTCCGTACCATCCGGAGCAGCAGTCGGTGCCTGCCCAAGTGTCAAAGATGCCCAAGTATGGTTCGTTAAGTGCATTCTTGAAGGACAAGAGAGCGGCGCGGTCCGAGGGCGGGCAGGAGGTAACGCCAGAGAGAGCGCCGACGAACATCATGGTAAAAGATATAAACAGCCACCCCATCTTTAGCTCAAAAAAAAAATAAAAACAGAGAGAGAAGAAAAAAGAGCGAGAGCTTTGCTCTGGTTTAAGACCGTGAATGTGAGTGAAGTTGGAGGATGTCTGTCTTGATCTGCAACGATAATAAGTGATATAAATAAATACGAAGGACAGTGTGTGTAGCAGTATGACTGTTTATATGCCAGCGAGAAGGGGAGAGAGAGAGAGAGAGGAAATGGCTTTTTGAATTTCTTCAAATTCACACTTTCGGACGAAACAGCCCTTCTTGCCCTGTGTAAAATTACACTTCTATAGCTTGATTTGAGATTATATATATATATATATTGGTTGATTTGATTGGCTGATAATTCATATGCAGATTATGGTACAATTATTTGTAAAGTAATAAATGATACAATTATTTGGAATATGATTATTTTATATTGGGCCATACAATTATTATTGTTTTGTTAAAATAAATTTTCATTTAGATTTAAATATGAGTTGAATGATTTTAGATTAGTTAAATAAAATATTATTATAATATTATTTTTAATATTATTATTATTTTAAAATTTTAAAAAGTTAAATTATTTATTATATTTTATATAAAAATTTAAAAAAATTATAGTGATAAGGTGAGATAAATTGAAATGAATCCTAAATTTAAAAAAGGCCGTAAGTCATAATAAGGTATATAAAATAGGAAAATGATTTATATATTTTTCAGAAAAAAATAAAATCGTAATAAAATCTGGAGTGAAGAGTAAAAAGAATTTCCTTATTTGTTTTTTTCAGATTTTGATAAGTACCACAAAAAGAGGATTTTAAAAAGGAAAAAGAGGATTTTGATGATAAAATCTCTACCCAGATTTGAAGTAAAATCCAATAACATGATGATTGTGAATGATGGATTTTGTCGTTTCTTTGAAAAAAAGAGTGAGAACAAATAGTTTGTGGTTCGTGGATGGAGAGCTTTAACATTAGTACAATAATAGATCGATGGCATCTTCATTAGTAGCCACTGAAATATCTGTGCACTCTAATTTGGTGTTTGATTAAATGTCCAGCTCATATGTGGGAGTGTACTATATATAAATATGAAAAATTTTATTTCTAATTTTTAAATGTAGATTTTATATGTAAGTCTTTCATTAAATAGAAAAAAAAATATCATTTTAATAAGGATATTATTATAATTTTTAAAAAATTTAATATTACCTATTTATGAAGTGTACGTAGCATTGCTTTATAAATATTTGTTTTGAGTAAGTATTGTTGTAAAAAGAAGAGTGTTAAGATGGGATCAAGTAGTATGCATTAAGATTCAAAAATAAAAATAAAAATAGTATCTATTAATATAGTTTAAGCATTATTTCTCAATATATATATATATAGAAAGAGCGGTGCTACTCTACCCTTTAGCAACACTGTTTTAAGTGACCGTTAAGTTAAATTAACATTTTTGTTTTTCTTAATTTTTTTAATTTATATTTATTTATCATTTTAAAATATTTTTAAAAAATATATAAATATATCAATACACTAATACTGACTTTCTTAATTATTAAATTAAAAAATAAAAATAAATAAAATAGATGAATTATCATTTACAAATTAAATGAATAAAATAATATTTTTCATATATATATATATTTTATGGAGACAAGAGACAAGCCATGTTTAATGTGGTTCCATATCTTTCTATAACTGGCCATATCTATTAGGCTGTCAGTAGCTCTGGCCTTGATTGGTTTCAACTTCTCGATAAAATTCACAAATGGCTCTTCTTGGCTTCACTCTCCGGGTTAAATTATCAATTATTGACCACATTCATCAACTCAATGCTTTTTTCGTAAGTAGATTTATAAATTCAATGCATGCCCATGGAAGTTTGGGACGAATCCTTGACGACATTGACGAGAAAGATCATAGAAAAAGAGAGAGAAAAAAAAAATACAATGACAAAAGAAACAAAGGAGAAAATTAGGGACGGTGGCAGCAACTCTTAAGGAAAAAAGGTTTTCGTTATCTTTAAAATAAGGAAGAAAAATGAGATAAGAATTAAAAAATAATAATTGGGATTTTATAATTAGCTATATATAACTCTTGATAATCTTACCGGAAAATAATATGTATCGAGTGTCAAAATCCAATTGAATTGAATGTGATGGTGGGGGCAGCAAGATAGATGGACGGTGACCCCATTTATATATATATTTGGGTGCCATGTGAAGACGATGATAGCAAGAGATCCTGGTAATAAAATATAATGATTAATCCATGAATTGGGGTTGCATCAAATTTTGTTTACAACATTATATAATCTCTCTCTTCGTTTTTTCTCTCATCTTGATCATGATGTCTTAACCCTTCATTGTCTTCCTCCGTTCCCCTTATTAACTTTTAACTTCAAATTTGTAATATCAACAGTTCCAACATCCAACACATTGGTAGGTGTTTAATTAAGATCTAAGTATCTGAGAAAACATGGGGCTGTTTTGTTCTCATTACAACACAATTCAAAGTCCTCACGTGGAAGGCTTAAAAACTTCTCTCCTCTCATGCGAGTTTCTATTCATTTATGTCGGTGGACTCGCTCTTTGCACTCTGAGTCTGGTACAGAACCAGGCTTTATCTTTGCAGACATGGTGTGTGCTTATTTTTATCTAGAGATATGATTACACAAGCCAACATGGGCCTCGAGGACATGGTTGATACTCCCTCCCGTCGGGTCAAATAACTTCCCTCCCCATAAAAGGGAAGAGGAGCAAACTCAGTTTTGTGCTAAGGTTCTTAATTTCTCAACAACAAAGTCTCATTCTGCCAGATATCTTCAGGTTTTTCAATGTAATATATTTGCGTACAAGATTCAGAAGGGGATCGATCGATCGTCTAATCGAAGAAGCGTCTTCCAAAAACCACGATTCATGCTACTTCCTAAAACCACCATCTCCCCTCAATGAAGATCAAATTGCCAATAAACTACGAATTCATCCAACTTTGAATCAACAGAAAATATCCTCGGTAATAAAGGATTGCTCGGTTGTATCCACACAATTTTCAGATGGGGCCTCAAGTTGCTCATAGTTTAGCTGTCTGGAAGCTTCATACAAGGCGATGCCAACACTTACAGAGAGATTAAGACACCTAACATAAGTTTCAACCATTGGAATCCGAATGGTCCCACCTCCAAATGTTTCACTTTTACAGTCCAGCAGCGCCTCAGGTGGTAGGCCGCAAGTTTCCGACCCAAATATGAGATAATCACCTCTTCTGTAAGAAAAGTCCTGCAGAATCACAACTAAGGATATGCTCAAATTGAAAACATTTTATCAACTATATTGCCAGATTTTAACTAGAAAAAACATGACCTAGAAATTCATGGAGACGTAAAGATGACATTATGAGAGAGAGAGAGAGAGAGAGAGAGAGGTCAGACTCCATACCAGTTTCATTATAAAATGACAACTTATCACCTCGTCTTTAGTCACTTAGGATTTATAGTTTCTTCTTTGTCGAGCTCCAAGTGTCATGGCACTTTGTATCCTATTTCAGTGACTACACCTCAACTTGTACACGGCAATGTGTACTTCAAACTTATAATTGTGATTTGTCTAGCTTGTTTTTGCGGATGGGATGAAATGAATTGAAATTAAAATTGAAAATGAAAAAAATATTATTAAAATATATATTTTTAATATTATTTTTGTTTTAGGATTTGAAAAAATTGAATTGTTTATTTTATTTTGTGTGGGAATTTGAGAAAATTATAATAATTAGATTAGATTATATGAGTTGAGAAGTATTGTGAAAACAAATGAGGCCTTACGCAGCACACTATTCAATTGCATTGCATGCTTTTTTAATCCGCAACACTCACTTTTATATTTCATAGGCAAATGTCATGCTATGCATGATCGAACCCCCTCAGCTCAACTTCCACCATTTTTCATGAAGGAGTAGATAAGCCATTTGGTCCAAAGATCAGTGGCCTTTATAATTCTCGTTTCCTATCTCTCAAGTCTAAGTCCTGGTTTGGATAGTAAGTTGAAATGAGATGAACTGAAAGTTGAAAGTTAAATAAAATCTTGTTAAAATGTTAATTTTGTTTTGGCATTTGAAAACGTTGAATTGTTTATTGTATTTTGTTTAAAAATTTGAGAAAATTGTCATAAAAGATGAGATGCGATGGTTTCACCATCCAAACCAGGCCTAAGGCAAATGAAAAGAAGTAAAAAACGAAATCCATACAAACTATGAATGATTTCGTGACACACAAAACCCATTACCCAAATGTCAATGATCCCTATATAGAAATGCTTTGGGAGTTCAAGTAATTTTCATTAACAAATGTTTTTTATAAATAAGAAGAATTTAGTAATCCATATAATTAGGCATAGCTTAAGTACACAAGAAGTATACAAGAGAAAATCTCTAGACTATAATCCCTCCCACTGAACGTTCTCTATTTTCATTATCAAAATTAACATGCTCTTCAAGAACTCTAACCGAGCTGTTCAAGCTCTCTCATTCAAAATAAAAGTTGAAGAAAACAATTAATAATGCACATTTACAAATAACCATGGGTACAAAGCAAACTAAAAAGACCAAGGCTTACTGAATGAATTGTCGTTCCTCTCTTGGTGAATGCAAGCAAACGCTTTTCCCCACCCTGTGTCAAAAGACAGAAAACAGTCGGAGTCAAAGCCAAAGCAAAAGAAACGTCTCTGAATTCCAACTTATGAAATAAAAAGAACCTGTTGCCTATAATAGTCTCGAAACTCCATCCATGAGCCATGAACTTTAACAACCACATATCTATCAGTACAGTTAATTGCCGAAAATAGGCAAGCATCAAGGACATTGATGACACAACATAAATACAAAAGGCAGTTGCAGAAAATTGTCTGAATGAGTCGTGATTGAATCCTGCCAATCACATAAGTTCAAGTCTAAACTATTAAATCTGGTTTTGGCACAAAAGGCAAGAAAGCAAGGTAGTAGCATATCCTTCCCAGAACAAGTAACTCCTCAGTTGTAAAAAAGGAGCTTAAAACCATTTTTTAACCTTGAGGCAGCAAAGAAATTGGTTATGAACGTTCCAATATCAGTTATCACTTCATAAAATACTAAAGGTAGATATTTATATCTACTTATCTAAAAAAAAGGGTGGATATTTATATCTGACAAAAAGTAACTGAAATAAAGAAAATTCATGGAAGATATGCTTGGATACGGCCAGTAATCCAACCCTGCACGCTTTAATTTTGCATCATCCACCTGAAATCCTAATGGCTGAAGAAGAAAAGAGGCATGTTAATCAACAAAAGTCAGTAGCAACTTTATAATAAAGGGTCAGTCTAGGGCAGTTCAATGATCCTGTTTGTATAAACAACACAATAAAATAACAATCAGACTCAAATAGGAAATCTATACCCCAACTAGATGTAGTCCAACAGCTGATGCAGCACATGTTCTAGCAATGCAACCCGTGTTTCCAGGAATCTGCGAGGGACAATAAAAAAACACATCTAAAAAATGAGAAACCCAAACAAATTATCATTGCACCTATCTACCTACTCTCACAAAACCTAATACAAAACACATCTAAAAGATTTTTGCACAAGTTTTCAAAATCACCAAACATGAACTATAATTTTGAGTGACCAAATTATGGGATTCCCAAAGTATTTTCCCTAATTAGGAGAAATTGATCAGTAGTGGAATTGGAGAAGTATAAATTGAAGTACCAATTACAATCTTTATTATCTAAAAATAATGTAAAATATTGTCATACATTGAACTCCTATCTACAGAAGCAACTGTCAGCTAAGTTGATAAGTAATTAACAGACTGCACATATTAAAAATTCTGAATGTGAACTATGAGTTGCTATCAATACACCTTCATTGAGGTTCTTAATCACTCTGACCAAATTGTGACAACAAATATTAATTCTCAGCCGCCAATAGCATTTAATTATGCTTAAATAACTTCAACCTGATTTTTACTTGTAAAGCATACCGTGCAAACCTGGTTGCATTGATACCCATTTTTATCAAAGTTGAACATATTGTTTTCACTTCACACCGATTCCTGTACTCATCAGAAAAAGCGTGGATCCATTCCTCGGTACTCCACTGACATTTATCACCAAATAGCCAGCAAGACTCCATCAGCAGATCCTTATACTTGGCAAGGAGTAAATACGCGACAGCTTAAGAGACATTATCAGTCATATATGCCTAATAAGCATGCGTCTTTGAAAGTTTATCGTACTTATTAGACAACCAAGGCACTAATTTTAAGAGCCAAGCATTTGTGATCCGATGTTCCACTCATATCCCATCAATCAAATATCAGTAATATCATACTTTGGTTTCATACAGGGAGCTTCACCATTCAAAGTACTTGAGGCTTTCCTTCCTCCCTAAACATTTTTTATACAAAATACATAAGCGCACATAATAATTCCACAATAGTTTGTGGAAGACTAATTCCCTTTCCACGCAATTCAACCATATACTATGGCACAAGTCTTAACTTTATCAACTACCCATCGTAATAAGAAACAAGAACAAGGGAGTTTTATAGACTAACTGAAAAAAATAAACACAAAGGCTCGGGCCTTGGGAAAAGTTGCAGCATTTTAGTGGTACCTGAGGTGAAACTAAAACCACTTGAAGAAGCTTCCTTCTCGAAACCTCCTCGGTCACCGCCTTGCCCACACCGCGAGGCAAGGGCAGATAACTCTCCAGGCCTCCTTCGGCTGCAACATCATACCAACGTTACACACATCATATGAAAATCCAACTTAAGTTTAGAACATATATAAAGACAAAAACCAATATGCGGGTGCATGTATTGAGAGAGAAAAAGTGAGACAGAGAGTACGTAGAGAGCAGAGAGGAGAGAAGGGAGAGGAGGAGTGAGAGTGGTGGAGCTTGTGCTTGACTTGGGCAAACTGGAAAGAGCGAAAGAGAGGATATTTGGGGCGGACATGGAAATGAAAATGGAGAGGGCTTATGGCATTTAGGGTTCTGAGCCTACTGCCGTCCATTTTATTGGTAGACTATACGAAGGACAGAAATGGCTGGTGGCTGGGGGAGTTTGAATTACCTCAAATAAACACTTTTGGACGAAACGGCCCTTCTTGCCCCGGGTAAAATTACAAATCTATAGCTTGATTTGAGAGTATATATAGATTTTTTTTTTTTTTGAAATAAAAATATAAACAGAGATTATATATATATTGGTTGATTTGATTTGCTGATAATTCATATGCAGATTCTGGTACAATTATTTGTAAAGTAATAAATGATACAATTATTTGGAATATGATTATTTTATTTTGGGCCATACCATTATTATTGTTTTGTTAAAATAAATTTAGTTGAATGGCAACTACGTATGTCATAACAAGATATATAAAATAGGAAAATGATTTATATATTTTTCAGAAAAATTAAAATTAAAATCTGGAGTGAAGATTGAAAAGAATTTCCTTGTTTGGTTTTTTTTCAGATTTTGATAAAGTACCACAAAAAGAGGATTATGATTATAAAATCTCCACCTAGATTTGAAGTAAAATTCTTCTTCTTCTTTTTTTTTTATATTTTTTTCTAAGCAGGCAAATATATTTCATTAGAAAAGATGATTCAAGAGGAGAGGGTGGGGTTCCCCAATAAACACCCCAATGCAAAAACAATAGTACAAAGTGGTGGAAAAAAAAATAAGAAAAAAAGTGAGTTTTTACGACTAATTTCTTGATCGTCACCCAAGTCCTACAAAGAGGACGCCGTCTTAAGAGACGGAATAAGCTGTTCCCAATAAATTGCGAATGATGGAACCACCACTAAAAGTGGTGAAACCTCATCTGAAAGCGGTGCAAGCGGCAAGTATACTGTTGCTTGTTATCCTGAGATGATTTTTAGAGAGGTCCTCAGACCCTTCATCTAGATCACGAATTAGGGAAAGCGGTAACATAATGAAAAAAACCGGCATTAAGTAGATAGATTGGCTGATCGTCTTTAAGTCTACGCTTTTGTGGTGGCGCCTGGCAGCCACGCGCCGGTGAGATAGAGACATGGTGGCCCAGATCTCGAATATCTCGGCGAGACGAAGTTGCTAGTGTGGCGTGTGCAACTGTCGGAAGCGTTGTTGAGCGGCGGCGCATGGGGAACACACTCAGAAACAAGCTGCGCGTGAGGGCAACTTGCCAATCTTTTTGGCACAACTCCGTGTCGTCCCAGTAGATCGGAGGCTGTAGGATGTGGTGGTGGGGCGCGTGTAGGCATATGGTAGCTGGAGAGCAGTAGATCTGTGTAAAACGAACCGGTGGAGAGAGGAGGAGAAAAACGCTATCTTAAAAGTATAGATACAGTGCGAAAATGAAAATAAGAAGAAGAGGAGGATGAGAGACACAGCTCCACCCTCCTCTTTTTGCAAAATCACTCACGGAAATGGGTTTTTTTAGAGAGAAGATGGATGTTCTCTCTCTAAGATGGACATTCGAATATCGATTTGAAGTAAAATTCAATATCATGATGACTGCAAATGATGGAGTTTGTCGTTTCATTGAAAAAATAGTCAGAAAAAATAGTTTGTGGTTCGTGGATGGAGAGCTTTAACATTGGTACAATAATAGATCGATGACATCTTCATTAGTAGCCACTGAAATATCTGTGCACGTGTTTGATTAAGACTATGTTTAGATGTTAAAATGAGTTGAGTTTTTTATGAATAGTAGTGAGTTGGGATGATTGAATGAGTTTTGTGAAATCCCTTTAAATGAGTTTAAGTGTGTTTGAATGTTAATATGAGTTTTGATATATTTATATAAAATTATAAATATATGGGACCCACCTGACATGATACGTCATAACTAGCGCAACCGGTAAAAAAAAAGAAAAAAACCATGCACCTGCGTTCCATTCTTTCATATTTGTGTAAAGTAAGTAGATAAAAACACGAAAATCAAGAGATGTTTCTAAGAAACCAAGATGTTTGTCAATGTGGGGTCCAAAATAAAAGTTGAACTGATGTTTGTCAATGTGATCTAATGTTTGTCAGTATGGCAAGTTGAACTACATTCAATAAAAGTAAAACTTGTGTTTGGATGTCGGAAACAGTCTAAAAGTGAACTCATTTGAGATGGGTTGGTCATCCAAACAAAGCCAGGATAGGTTTGGAAGGTAAAATCTCATCTCATCATTACACATTTTTCAAATCTCTATAATAAACAATTCAATTTTTTCAAATCTCAAAATAATAATAATATTTTAAACTTTCATATAAAATAAAAAATTCTCATCTTACTCCCCAAACCTACCATAAATGTCTAACTCATACGTGGGAGTGTACCACATATAAATATTTGTGTTGAGTAAGTATTGTTGTGAAAAGAACAATGTTAAGATAGGACCAAGTAGTATGCATTAATACAGCTTAGACTACATTAATACAGCTTAGACATGTATGAATTCTAAATTCTTAAGCATTATTTCTCAATAAATATATATCTACTCTATTATAATAAGTGACTGTCTAAGTGCGGGTGGGGGCACCCCCTCCCCGCCCCCTGCCCCACACCATGCGAGTGGGAGGGTTTCGCCTCCCGCCCCGCTCAACCCAATATCTAAAAAAAATTTTGTCTAATTTTTTTTTTCAAACCCAAATTATAGTATAATTTCAATTATAAATTGAAATCTATACATTTTTTAAAAATATAAACTCATTAAAATTGTATTTTGGATTGCCTTGACCTCCAAGTAAGTCTCACATTGTTTAAATATAACTATTGTATTACATTGGCCTCCTATATAATGATTGGCCTAAGAGGCCAAGGCAATCCATTAACTTGAAGTTGAATTCAAGTTTTTAACAAATTGTATGTATCTATATACAATGTATTTATATAAATATTAAAAATTATAGTTTTTTATATTAAAAAGGGGGAGGGTGCGGATCGGGGGGCGGTGGCAGGACCCCGTTGTCCACCCCTAGCGGTTACAACCATAGTGAATTGACTAAAATCATGCCTCCAAGACTACAGAGAGCATTATTTTGGCTAGAATTTCAAGTTTTGGCTATAACATTAACCTTTGGCTAGATGAATTCACATTAGACTAACTATCTTAAAGTTAAAAAAATAATATGATATAATATATTTTAATAATATGATATAATATATTTTAATAATATTTTATAAAAAATATTTTACAAATACATCTCATATATTAATTAATAATTTAAAATTTTTATTTAAAATAAGGTAAAAAATAAAATTTTATATTAATTAATATATTAATTTTAATTGTTATTAATAAAATAGAATAAGATAGAAAATAACGAATTATTTATCAAAATTGAAATGGATAATATAGACATTAAAATAATTAAATAATATAATAGCTATTGAAAATGATTAAAATATTATTTTCATGAATAAATAGTATCTAGCTAAAAATAAGTACGGACTTTAATTTATTTTAATTTATATATTGAGCTTTAGAGGTTTGGCTAGGCTAATATTGATGATTTTATCTTATGCCTAGACAAAATATGAAGATGTTTTCTCCTGTCGACCTCCTGGTCTCAAATTCTCCCCATTTTGATTCCACATATTTGGGCAAAATAAAATCTTGCTTCTTGGACGATCGTCTGGAGACTTCCACTCGAGTTAGATTTTGTCGAGTATATTCTGGTAAATAATTCTTTACCCTTTCTTCTGGTTTTGAATTTTCGGATTTCGCGATTGATTTGGTTTTCGTGGGGAGGATAGGGTTGCAATTTTTGGGTTTATTTTTTGCTTTCATGTCGAGTGCTCGTATTTGAGTTTGTGTGTGGCTTTTGGTACAAGCTTCTTAGGTTTTGAATTTTTTGGCTATTTGCTTTACCATCTGGGGTCAGTGATTGGCGGTTTCTGGGCACCATGGTGGTGCTCCGACGTCCTTGTGGTGGTCGACGGTGTCTGGGCTAAAATTACAAAGCCTCTGCGAGAGTGAGTTCTTTCTAGATTTTTTTGTATGTTTAATTCTGAGGTCTCGTGGGTTTTTTATAGATGAGGGGGAAGGGATTAAGTGAGTCTTTAGGAGATTTGAATAGAGTTTGGAGTTGGGAGTTGGTTTCGATTTAGGGATCTTATTTAAACTGGAAACTAAGGGATAACTACAGGGAAATGTCGATAAGGGAAGCAACCTAATGAGATATAAACCCTGTTTAATCTGATCTGTTAACCTATTTTGAAGATAAAATAAAATAAAAAATAATAGATTTTGAGTCCTATTTGGGTTTGTATTTTGGAAAATGATTTACCCACAACATTTTGTACAACAGTGTTATAAAGTGGGGGTATTTTTGTAAATCATCTTATAAAAATAACAACATTTTAAAAAAATACCCCTACTTTATAACACTATTGTACAATATATTGTACACAGTGTTGTGGGTCTATCAGTACTCTTATATTTTACACTTTACGCTCTTCCAATTGATAATGCTGGGTTTAATGCCATTTTAACATTCTCTTGGACAATGCCTATAATATTATTAAACTTGTTTCGTTTGCCTTTTTTGGTTTTGTAAACAAAATTGCTGGTATACTGACTGTATGGTTGAGAATGTTTGTTGGGCAGTGTTTGAAATCTTATGGGCTGTCTCTTTCACAGCCGTAGAATCATTTTTGGATTCCTCATAATGTATTTATTTCGGTCTTTCACAAAAATAAAAAATATTTTGATGGTGGTTTGGTTCTTTGCTTCTGGCTTGCCGCATCAATTATCAATCTTATACTCCTATGGTTATTTGCAAATGGATGGACAAAAGTGGGATTTGAAAGTTTTTGCCACATTTAATGAGGAGCTTTTCAAGGAAATCACTCAGCTCTTGACATTGGAGAATTTTAGGTATGATGAATTTGTGTTCAAGTCTTCCACCTTACATTTGAAATGAACTATAGAAAATGTTATTGAAAATGGGTTTGTTGTATCACAGAGAAAATGAGCAACTTTACAAATATGGAGATACGAAATCTGCTAGAGCAATCATGTTGGTGGAGCTTAAGAAATTAATTGAAGCAAATCCTTTATCTCTGATAAATTGCAATTCCCAAACCTTAAAAATTCAAGGTTACGGGCTCTCATCAACCAAAGGTAGCTCATTTAAAGATGCTTTAGTCTTCCTTCTAAATGGAAAATATGTACTTTTCATCAAATTTTGAAGATAATTTTGATGAAGTCAATGTCAATGCTTTGAGATGAGATGAGATGAGATTATATTAGATTAGATTAAAGTTGAAAGTTAAATAAAATATTATTAAAATATTATTTTTTAATATTATTATTATTTTAAAATTTAAAAATGTTGAATTGTTTATTGTATTTTGTGTAAAAAATTTAATAAAATTATAATGATAAAATGAGACGAAATGAGATAGGTCGAAAGTATTTCTCAATCTAAACAATCCCTAGTGCTAAAGGATGATTCCTTTGTGTTTGTTCTGGTGTTTATGGCTTGAGAGAAATGGAAGGTGCTTCGAAGATTGTGAACGCACGATATGGGAATTTAGGGATTTTTTCTTTAGCACTTTAAATTTTTGGATGAACAATCTAATGAGGGATATGAATATTTGTAATGCTTTATTTTAAGTATATTTTGCTTTAGTTTGTATTTAGGTGTATTCTCATGTATATTCTTATGTACTAGTGCTATGCTTATTTACTTGAAATAAAAATTCTTATTATTTATAAAAATAAAAATAAATCTTTAACAATCCCTAAATCTGTGAAAAGTTATAGGCCTAAATACTGGTCGACTTGTAAATTAAGTTTTAAAGGACTTTCATCTTGTAAGATAAATGAATGGAAAAATGATATTTACAATTTTAAAATGTGTAAATTTTGTGTATTTCTTAAAAAAAAAAAAAGAAGTCAATCTAAGATTTATAATAAAATTAATAATAAATCTTATTTCTTAAAATAAAATATACAAAACTTGTATATCTTAAAAATTATATAACCTTAATTATGGGTGTTAGACGGACGGATAAAATGCATGTTCAACTTTGCACAGCCCAAAAATAAAGCCATAATACTAGCCTGCAGTACCCGGTCCAAACCCATGCTCATGTGGGCTAGAACCGGAAGAGACTTTATAAATCTATTCCTCATAAGATTTCCGGTGCGACTTATCTTCTTGTCGAAGTGTCTGTCGGACACCCCCAACTTGCAGTATTCAGCTTCATACTAGCAAGTTTCGATGATTCGCAAAGACTATCATTGGGGTTTAAATTTAGACCGAAAAATAGTATTGGATCAGACCAGTTGACCTGATTTTGAACCAGTCCGGTCTAGGACCGGTTCTTACATGAAGAAAACCGGCCAAAATCAGTCCGGTTCTAAGATTTTCTAGACTGGACCGGTTGGAGAAATATATACATATAAATTAATACTTTATATATATAATAAATTTTATATGTAATTTTTATATATAATATATAATTATATGTGAAAGTTGTATATATAATTATATATCATATATGAAATAATTTTATATTATAATTTATAAATTATAACATAAAATGATAATCTTAAATATGAAAATTTATAATTTGTTTGATCATATGTTATTAATATAATTATATATAAGATAATGTTATATAATTTATAAAATAAAAGTTTGAATTTTTAATTAATCATATGCTTTAAACATAAAATATATATATTATATTATATTATATATAGTCTAATATATTACATAGCTCTACTAATATATAAGTTTATAACTAACACTAATAGATAACTATACTAATAATATAATATTAATACTATTATATAGTTTAATATATTATATAGCTATACTAATAAGTTTATATAAGTTTATAACTTATTAGTATTTTGCCGAGAAGTACTTAAAGAAAGTACGACTGGGCAAAGAGGACTACTACTTCTGGAAACAAATTGGCAAAGCTCTGTTATGCACGTACACGATACTTGGTGCCGCCTGGCTCTACAACGAAACATCACCCCTGGGTTGGTGGACACTGAAGCCTCAGCCCAAGGAAGAAAGAGAATTAGCCCACCTCTATGAGCGGCGAGAGTTTCCATATCCGGGTGATGAAGAAACAATGCAAGAGTTCATTGCCAAATGGGGCAAGGTTGGCACCACAATCGGTCCAAAAGGGTATATTGAAACGGATGAGGATGTGTTTAACTATCAGAAAGAGTTGCAGAACAAGAAGTTCGAGCAAGAAGCTCAGAAGCTGTGGCTGAGAATGAGGAATGAGGTCATTCAGGAGCTTCAAGAGAAGGGGTATGATGTAGAGTGAGCTTTTGTTGCAAGTTATATCATGTAAGTGAAGCCTGAGTGAATGTTGAATGGGTTTCTGAAACACTAAGCGATGTTCTATTTTATATTGTGAAATGAAGGCCTTGATAAAATTTGAATGATTTTGTAGAACTCTAATCGTTATATGGACAACACCCTTTATTTTTCCAAGCACAAGGGTGTGAGAGTAGTCCTGCTGCACTTAGGGTTATTTCATGTCTAAGAAGAATATTGCCCCAAGTGATCTAAAGTTAAAAAGATGAATGTTATACACCACATCATCATCTTACTTTTATCTTACTACGTAAGGTGTGGCACATTCATGACCATAAAATGATAAACAAGCATAAAATAAATTAGAAAAATTCTATACACCATATTACTATCTCTCACTTTCATTCCACTAAGTATGATAAGTCAAATTTATCACTATAAAATAATCATTTATTGCATACTTCTTTATCATCTAATGGTGATAAATGTGTCACATACTATTTAGTATAATCAAAATAGGATGAGAGTGTGGTGTATAGCATTACATAATAAATTATCATTCAATGGTGATAAATATGTTATATTTTAATTAGTGAGATAAAAATAGGATAGTAGAATGGTGTATATAATTTTTTAAAGTAAAACTATTGGAGTGGCTCTACAGCCACATATGGGGGATCCTGCCAGTGCAAAAAGTTTTTAGTTTTTTTGCTTTTTTTAATATATATTTAAAAAAAATCATAACACCATTAAAAAATACATTCTTAATTACTAAATAACAAAAATAAAAATTAACTGTCAGACCCCGACTTTTAGTATTTCCCAAAACCATTGAACCACCACCCAAACAAAACCATTGGTTGTAATCCAACACGAGTTCTGCTGCTTGGAGTTGCCATTTTAAGTGAATAGGAAAGAGTTTTTTAAGCCATTGTGTCATCGACTCATCGACTTTTGACTCTCTTATTCACAAAAGCCTTTGGTGCCCAACAAAGAGTTAAGAAAAGCGTGTGGCTGCTTCGGTATTGCTCCACAGTGTAGGGAGTTTGCTCTTGATGTGTTTGATTCATAGAAATCGGGATGCATCTAGATTAGGGTTTAATGTAGTTAATGGTGATGATGACAGTACAGGGGCCCTCGACTCCAAAGAATGGCGGTATTGTAACATTGTTGAAATTAACTAAGTCATAAATGTGTGAATGATCAAGACGTGATGGGACAATAGTGATGTAGCTGGCTGAAATTTTTGCAGTCCAGTATTGTGTTCTACTAGTTTCACATTATGCAGGGGTAGAATCTTGTATCTTTAATGGACTGCTGATCTCATCTTGATTGATCAGTGAAAGCATGCTTTCTACCTAGTAGAAGTTTTATTCCACATTTCCACCAATCAATGAAAATGGATTTAATGGAGCATGCAAACAACGTAGAATTTCTTTTCAGGATTTTAGTTAGTTGCGGAGGTCTTTAATGGGGCCTTCAAGCCACACCGACAAGTAGGTGATTTCATTTGCAACGTATTATACATGATGATTGACTCGATGCCACATGTGATATAAATGAAACAATAAACCTATTCAATTCCAACAATTTAGAGAGCATATTCATAATAATACTTGAATGATTTAAAATTAAATTTTTAATAAATCAAATCTTATAACTTTAATACAACTATTTCTCCTTTATCAAACGAGTGATAAATGTTAATTTTTTAACTTCAAATTTTATTTTTTTAAGCAAATATTAATTTTTTTATAAGCAATATTAATATTTTTTCAACATAATTTCACACGCATTATGTGCTAATTAGGAATAAGTAGGGGTGTAAATTTAACTCGAAAAATTGATTCCCATTAGACCGGTTCTCGTAAAGTGGAAACCGGCCGAAATCGATCCGGTTCCGGTTCCGGTTTTAGGATTTCCTGGACCGGACCGGTTGATAAAAAAAATATATATAAAAAAAATTATATATAAATTTTATACAAAATTAAAATTATAACAAATATTATATATATTAATATATATAAGTTATTTATATAATGTATAATTAATAAATGAAATTTTTATATATAATATATATAATTATATATCATATATGAAATAATTTCATATTATAAATTATAAATTATAACATATTTTTTCAACATAATTTTATACGCATTATGTGCTAATTAGGAATAAGTAGAGATGTAAATTTAATCCGAAAATTCGATATAGATTGGACCCGTTGGACCGGTTATTGTAAAGTGTAAACCAGTCGAAACTGGTCTGGTTTCGGTTTTACGATTTTCCGGACCTGACTGGTTGATAAAAAATATATAAAAAAATAGTATTTTATATATAAGTTTTATACAAAATTAAAATTATAAAAAATATTATATATATTAATATATATAAGTTTATATATAATTTGTAATTAATAAATGGAATTTTTATATATAATATATATAATTATATATCATATATGAAATAATTTCCTATTATAATTTATAAATTATAACATAAAATGTTAATCTTAAATATAAACATTTGTAATTTGTTTAATCATATGCTATTAATATAATTATATATAAGATAATGTTGTTATAAAATAAAAGTTTAATCTTAAAAATTAGCATTTAATTGATCATATATTATATAGCTATACTAATATATAGTTTATAACTAATAGTAATAGTCTAATATAGACTATAGTTATACTTATAATTAATATACTTATACTAAATCACTAAAAGTTTATAACTAATACTAATATATAGTTTATAACTAATACTAATATATAATTATACTAATAGTCTAATATTAATACTATTATATACTCTAATATATTATTTAGCTATACTAATATATAAGTCTATAACTATTTAACTAATACTAATAGTTTAATATGGACTATACTTATACTTGTACTAATATAGCTATACTAAATCACTGAAAGTTTATAACTAATATTAATATATAACTATACTAATAGTTTAATATAGACAATAGTTATACTTATACTAATATAATTATACTAAATCACTATAACTAATACTAATATATAATTATACTAATAGTTTAATATTAATATTGTTATATAGTTTAATATATTAGACTATAGTATATTAAATGTATTACAAATATATATATAATTAAACTAAATCACTATAATCTATTAAATGTATTGCAAATATATCTAAATTATAATATCAATTTCCCAAACCACAAATTTTTTTTTTTAATTATCATTTAAAACAAAAACACATTGAAAATATAATATATTAACTCAATAGGAAAC
Organism: Pterocarya stenoptera; assembly: GCA_003123785.1. Lineage (NCBI taxonomy): Eukaryota > Viridiplantae > Streptophyta > Magnoliopsida > Fagales > Juglandaceae > Pterocarya > Pterocarya stenoptera. The sequence continues at coordinate 625,786 of QEOT01003308.1, forward strand.
GCCAAACGGCGCCGTTTTCCCTATAACTTTGTCTCGTTCTAACTTCTGTCTCTCACTCTCTCGTCTCTGCCTCGCCCTTTCTGGGGTTTCACTTTCTCATCTCTCAACTCTCTCAATCTCTGTCTCTTTGTCGAGTCTGCCCCCTCAACGAGTCAACGGTAAGTTTTTTTTTTCTTGAAATTACATACTAGGATTTTTGTGATTGAGTTTTCAGTTTCTGATATTAAGGTTTTTGAATCCAAAATTTAGGATTTTTTGTAATTATGTTTATTATTGTGTTTGTGATATTTGGGTTTTGTGATTGGATTTGTGAAATTACTTTGAAATTATGATTGATGAAATTTGTGATATTAAGATTTTTTGAATCTGAAATTTACTTTGATTGAGTTTTGTGATTGGGTTTGTGAAATTGTGTTTTGTGATTGAGTTTTTGAAATTACATTCATAAGGTTTTGTAATTTTTCTATTTAAATAATATCTGTGTCCTGTTTAATGTTTATCAATTGGGGTTGATGATTTGAATAAACTGTGAGGGCTCAACAAAAATAAATAAAAATAAAAACAAGGCTTACATTAATAACAAAAATATTAATTGATCAAGCGCTTACCAACACACACACACATATATATATATATACACATATACATATAGTAAAGCAGACTTTATTAATAAAAGTATAAAATCGATTTAATTCTGTTTTTTAATTTATTTTAATTTTAATTTTAAATTTTTATAAATAGATTTTTAATGATAGATTGTCAAATTTATATTTTAAAAAAATTAAGAAATGGTTAAAATTAGAAATATTAGTTTATTAAGATAACTGATACGTAATCATTTTTAAAAAATATAAAATCGACATATATTAATTCGATCTTAAATTTTGTTCAAAACGAGACGGGACCGTTACACTGAAGAAGCCTGATTGTAAATAAATAAATAAAATTAAAAAAAAAAAGGAAAAAAAAAAAATCTGGGGGTAAAACGTAAATATCCTTGTAGTGTGTGAATGTGAATTGACTAAAATCACGCCTCCAAGACTACCAATACACGTATCATCAACTCTGCTTTCTCGTCGTCCTCCCGGTCTCAAATTCTCCCCATTTTGATACCACATATTAGGGCAAAATAAAATCTTACTTCCTGGACGATCGTTCGGAGACTTCCACTCGAGTCAGATTCTTATCGAGCATATTCCGGTGAATAATTCTTTACCCTTTCTTCGGATTTCGCGATTGATTTGGTTTTCGTGGGGAGGATAGGGTTGCCATTCTTGGGTTTATTTTTTGCTTTCATGTACGTGTGCTCGTATTTGAGTTTGTGTGTGGCTTTTGGTACAAGCTTCAAGGGTTTTGAATTTTTGGGCTATTTGCTTTACCATGTGGATTGGGGGGTCAGTGATTGGCGGTTAATGAGTACGGATTACTATTGATTTTGAGGTTACTAGCGTTTCAGTTCCAATAATTAAATAAAAGGCTTGAATTTTATGAACCCTAATGTGATCCAATAGTTTAGACGTATTGATTGTTTACATAAGGTTGGAAGATGCCAAATTTTGACTTTAAAAAAAAAAAGTTCAAATTTTAAAGATGTTTTACCGAGATTACTTTTCTACTTTTTTGGGTCATGGTGGAAATCATTGTTTTGAATTAAAGTTGATATGCACAGCCTCCGCAAACTCTGAGTTGTATTTTATGGTTTGGAATGTGGTGTGTTTAATCTTTATTGGTTTTATGGGCAAGTTGGTGTAGCCATCAATGTGTTTTTGGAAGATTTCTTTAGTGTGATTGCTACCTGAATATGCTTATCATTTCTGGTTATCACACTTGACACTCATCCACATCATTTTGTTCACCAATGTTTCCATAATTTTAATTTAAACTCTGTAACTTTTTTTGTAGTAGAAGATTTACTTCACAATTGTTAGGTGGGTCACACTTCTTGTGATTAAAGATCTGGGTGATTGTAGGTGACCAAGTTTTATTTTATGCTGGTTTTTTCATGTCTATGTTTAACTTCTTCATAAATTTATTACCTATTGGTTAGTATTACCATTTATTGATTAAGAACTGCGGTTCGCTTAAGAATGAGAAAGATCAGACCTGAAGTTACTGTGCATTTTCTAAATATCTTGGAAGCTTGTTTGTCAAACAGTTATTGGCTGTAACAGTCTAGTCATACTTGGTTCTTTGCCAATGGATAAAGCGGTGCCTCCTAGCCTCTTTGCTAATGATGGTTCGTTCATGGAGAGGTTCAAACAGCTTCAACAAGTGAAGGAGAATGAAAAGGAGAACAGTGCCAAACTAGACGTCTCTAGACCAATCAAAATTAAATCAGGGTCATTGACTGCTAATTCTTCCATTAATAAAACAAGTACAGAGTTTAAGACTAATGATACACGCAAGAACCCCCAGTCTGCTTCGGGTGGCAAACTTGCTTTCAGCTTGAAACAGAAATCGAAGATTGTGGTGCCTCCTGTCAAGTTAGGTGCAGATGAGGATGAAGATGAAATTGATGCTGGAAAAGTTTTAGCTGATGCACCAATGAAACGACAGAAGTTAGATCAAGTGGATGCCTCTGAGCATTCATCTAGAGAAGGGGACGTTGGTAATAACTGCTTATATAATTTTTCTTTTATTTGGTTGGGTTTCTGTGGACGGTCTGCGGATCTGTTGGTATTTGGATCTAGTGAGGAACAGATTAGGAAAAGATTCCCACTACTTTCAGTTATCTTTTTCTCTCTATATTGTTTTTGCTGCTCTCGATATGTACATATTTTTAAAAACATGTCATGTTAATTCTATCATTCATACTGCATACTTCATGCATGAGTGCAATATGGAAATCTCTGTGCTAACTTGATTTTTATATTTAATTATAATTTTTCACACTTGATTTTGTCTAAGTAACTATTATGTGCATTTGCTATATTTTACTCATAAAAAAAAATGTGCATTTGCTATATCTTTATCTATCTCCACTCCCCCTTTTTGTATGGTTGATTTATTTGTCAATTTTTTTTGATAATTTTTTTTCCCTTTGTTTTATAACCTCCCTTTTTTGCTTTAGTCCTTAAATTGGCCATCGTTATGATTTTAATGGTGATTATAATCTTCCTCATGTGATACGATATAAAGTCACGATGAAAGTCAAATGTTTCCTTTTCCCAGTTCACTCATTACTGGTTGTTTTCATTTCTCAACTACTGAGAGCGCATTGATTTTACACGAAATCGTTTCTTCTCTTTAATAAAATTGTATTTTAATACCAATTTTTAAGACACTTTATGGCCAATTCATGGTTTTCAAATACAGCAAATTTTTCACACCCAATGGCCGCCTTTCCACTCTGTTTGGTTGTTACTTGGGAAAGATATATGAAAGTAGGGAAATGAATGATTATGGAACAGAGTTGTTTACATTTTTATGCATTTTTTACAGTATCTGGACATTTTTCTAGAATGTTGTACCAAATTTGTTATGACATGTGACTATGATGATTATGAATATATCATCTTTACTTCTTCTCATCATGCTCTTCGGAGCTCCCTGCACTAAAGTGGAGGCTAACTAAAGTTTACTGCTCTCTTTTATCAATCCGTGCACATTTCTATTTATTTTTAACAATTAAAAAAGCTATGGGTCTGGCGAATATTGATTCCAAAGTGTTGGATGTTGTTGTCTCCTTTGTTTTGATTTTTTATATCGGTCTTTCTTCTTTTTCATTGAATAAATCTTCTTGATGAAATCATCTGAGGGTGTTTGTACTCTTGAATTGGTATGGATGAAGAGGACAAAACATTCTTGAATATTTCTCGTCTCATGACTGCAGCTTATACCTTTAGTACCTATCAACATTGGTGGAAAGAGATATTCAATGAAAGATTTGGAATATGTGGCAAGCCTGCTACAAGAGTAATTTGCATTCCCTTGTTCATGCTCTCGGTATTAATCAATTTGTAAGTGATATGCAGCACTACCTTCTCCAACTGATCCTACAGTGAAGAAAGTTGCTGACAAATTAGCAAGTTTTGTGGCTAAAAATGGAAGGCAATTTGAGCATATTACACGTCAGAAGAACCCTGGAGATAGCCCTTTTAAGTAAGACCTCATGACGTTGAAGCATATTAGGTTGTCTCTTGGATTTTGCTCTGGTTGTTTTCAATCTAAGGCGTTTCTGTGCATGGCCACTTCCCCACCCTGATTACATCTTGGCATATAATTTGTCATGCATAATAAGTAAATTCGGGTTATACATAATTTTCCCACTTTAGTAACATCTGGCTATTTGGCATTTGTTAACTGCCCACTAAAAACAGAAATTCTAATGCTTTAAGATGTGGTGTTATATGTATCGCTAGATTATCTTGCATAGGTGACACTCTTGTATATGTCCTATGTATTTGGGCTATTCCCTATTGTTGTTCTCAATAAAATTGTTTACCGACCAAAAAAATGTGTTTTATATTATTTTGCAGGTTTCTATTTGATGAGAGTTGTGCGGATTATAAATATTATGAGTATCGACTTGCTGAAGAGGAAAAGGCTCTTTCACGGAACAGGGAACCCCAAACATCTCATAATGGTTGGTACTTTAGTATTGATTAGGTTATGTTTGGATGTTAAGATCACCTTAATCCATCTTAAAACAATCATTGATGGGAACCACTACTTTTTCAATTTCTCATAAAAAGTTTAAACCCATCTCAACCTACTTCATAATTCAAACAAATATCTCAACCTATTTATATTTAAACACATCTCAATGGAACCCACAAAACACTACTATTCACAAATTATGATCTAAGATCACCTCAACATCCAAACGCAGCCTTGTATGTGGTTGTTTTTGTATATGGAAGTTTACCTAATGAAATTCTCCTCAAAGTTGGGTGGCATTGCAATTTACTCATTCTTGTAAATGAGGGTATTTGGAGGTGGGATTTAATTTAGGGATCCTCTGTAATGACTCCAGCAAAGTACTAGCCAGTGCTAGCCTGTTCTCTATATCCCAAAAAGACTAGTCAATTTGAAGCTTTCATAGAATCACTTATAAAGCTCAGTGTCAACCAGTATGTAGCCAATGTAGGACTTGTATAAAAAAAAAGTAGCCAATGTAGGACTTAGCACCTATAACTAAAGATATCTTAAGAACCCATTCACTCTCTGTGGGTTATACATATTTTCAATGTGGGACTGGGTTTTTACACTGAGTTATTCCTTTTTGACAATAGAGAACGATCGGTGGAAGGGATTAGAGCTTTCGTTTTTTGTATTTTGTTGCTTTGGGCTTTGGTTATTGTAATGGATGGGAATATTCTTAATGACATTTGTGCTATTTTTCAGCCTTAGCTTGTAATTAGATGTTTTTCTCTTGTATACTTTCTGTGTACTTGGGCTATGCCTAATTACGTGATTTAATAAACTTTTTAGTTATAAAAAAAAAAGTTATTCCTTTTTCCAATGTGGGGACTGAGGTGTTTCAAACTCTCTCTCTTAAATCTTCGAAGTCCTCATCAAGGTCATGTCATACACTGCTCAAGTCTCACATGGTTAGTCTTATTAGGGAAAGTGCTAGCCACATTTTTACTATAAGCTATAAAAGACTAGTCAATTTGAAATTTTTTTAGAATCACTTATAGGCCTAGGTTCACTTAGTAAGTAGCAAATGTGGGTTTAGCCCCCATAACTAACTTTATAACTTACTCTGTGAGTTATTTCCTTTCCCAATGTGGGACAGGGGTGTCACATCCTCACTTCTCCCTAATCATGGGCATTTACTAAAATTTTCAGTTTACAATAATTCTACAAGCTGTAATATATATTCATTAATGAAACAAAATATGGTGAGTTAGATTTGAACCAAGGGAATTTTTAATAAACTTTATTAGCTTATACAACAAAAATAGAACAACATTATAAAGTTAGATTGAATTGTATGATCTATTGTATATCTGCTTTATTTGTCTTTTTCCAAGTTATAGTTTTGGAGTAAATTAAGTAAAAAGTGACTGATTAATTTAACATTAAGAATGAAAAGTTTCCATTTGTTAAAAAGAAAATTTTCTGAGGTCAATCGAGCAGACTACACTTCTTCAAATGGCTTTTTAATTTGGGTATCAAAACATACTGCTCATGATCCTAGGAGAAGAATCATTCTTTTTTGTCTGTCTGTTTGTCATGTATNCCCCCCCCCCCCCCCCCCCCCAAAAAAAAAAAAGGAAGAAAGGGCCAGCTTCGCTTGTTATTGAGTTTTTTAATTATGTAGTTATTGTTACCACTACTCCTACTGTTTTTGTTATTAATACAAGAATAAGTTATCATTGTTGCTATTACTTCTACTACTGCTATTGCAAAGTACCATTATCAGTTACTACCACTGTTGCCACTATTATTGTTATTTTTCTTTCTTGTTTTTGTAGTTTATTTTATTTTTACTGTTTTCAAGGTGGCACGAGTACTTCAGCTACTAAATCCACTAGTGCTTCACAAAGGTCTTTTCAGAAGCACTATCAAACCCCTGCCTCTGCTTTATATGATACTGCTGAGGATCCAGGAGTTCAAACAGCATCAGCGGGAAGATCTGGTAATGATATAAAAGCATTTTTCCTCTCTGTCTTCTAAAAAAACTTACCAAAACAAGTTTTCTAAAAACATTTTTAGTTGGTTCCTTGCTATGTTGGGTTCAGGATCTTCAGTATTTTGCTGATTTTAGATACTGGTCTCACCGTACTATCTCAGCATAGCAGTTGGCATTAAATGTTTTGACTTTGATTAAAACAGACAATAAACTTAAATGCTGTAGAAAAACGTTGAAAAGGAAAGCAGATATCTTACATTCAGCTGATGCATCTATCCAAAAAAAACATTCAGCTGATTTTTTTTTGGGGGGGGGGGGGGGGGATGTGGAGCAATTGTTATAACAGGACTCTAGGATAAGTTATTTCAGTGTTTCACAGTATGAGTGTGATTGTTTTTATGTGATGGCCTCTTATATGTTCAACCAAACAAGAACCCTTCGTTGTTAGGACCATTCAATTCTTCACTGATGCTGTGTCCTCAGAATTACTTCCTTTTCTCTGTCTGCCCGAGGACTATTAATTCCATTCTTTCTTGAGCGAACCCCTCTTTGCTCCCAGTCTCTTTTGCAAAAGTTTGCAACAAGATTCTCAGGACAAGCTTGGGGAGTGAGATGAGATGAGAATTTTGTGAATGGAAGTAAGATAGTTTGTGAATAGTAGTGAGATAATTTGAGTTAATGTTTTATGGGGTTTTGGGAAATGAGAGAAAAAGTTAAATAAAAAATATTATAAAGTTAAAATATTGTTAGAATATAGTTTTTTAATATTATTTTTGTTTAGGGATTTGAAAAAGCTGAATTGTTCTTAATTTTTTGTTTGAAAGTTTGGGAAAGTTGTAATGATTAGTTTGAAAGTAGTTGTGTTTGAGTGGTGTTTGAGAAGGAGATGAGATGAGAATTTTGGAATGGAAACTTTTTCCAAACAAGCGCTAAAAGACTTCCAACAGTCCTATAGAAATTGAAAGGATTTCCCCCAGTTACTTGCCAGAAAGGCTTAGAAATGTGGCTTCTCGTTCAGACAAAGAATTGAATAGTTAATGATAAAAATAGAAAAGGGACTAATTAATTTGAATGCTGGATGATAAACCCTTATTTTTATTCAGTGGCAAGGAGTTTGTGATTGGCTGTTTAATTGGTAAGGAAAATATGGTGATTTTGGTATTCTTTTTTAAGTGAAGATTTATAGTAGGGTTTTAGAATGTGTTCTAGTCACATTCTAACCAAAAATCAAATTGCTTTCTTCAGGTTTTTGGATACATAGGTTGTGTGTCAGCTAGACCTTGGGTTATACATATATTTTGCTTGATTGCTACCATGTTGTGTAGGGATGCCATCCAATTTAAGAAGGCTTCTGATAGTCTTCAATACTGGTATTTACTACATGTTTTTTATTGTAGGTGAAGCTAGTGCACCTACAGGTGCAGATCCCATAGCCATGATGGAGTTTTACATGAAGAAGGCTGCACATGAAGAGAGATTGAGACAACCTAAACAGTCGAAAGATGAAATGCCTCCACCTGCTTCTCTTCAAGGTCTATATTTTCTCCTTAATAAACTGAATTTGCTTTTGTTTCCTTGGAGGGATTTTCATTTGAGCCTTTATAATTGACCAACTGTTGTATCTCAGTATTTGGTCTTAATGGTGTACTTTCTCTTTTCCTGCTTACCACGAATAATTCCTTTTCTTTCTGGGTGCAGGAGGTCCTGCTAAAAAAGGGCATCACATGGGTGATTACATCCCACAAGGAGAGCTTGAGAAGTTCTTGGCTACCTGTAATGATGCAGCTGCACAGAAAGCTGCCAGAGAGGCTGCGGAAAAGGCTAAAATCCAGGCTGATAATGTGGGGCATAAGCTATTGTCTAAAATGGGTTGGAGAGAAGGTGCTTCTCTCCCTCTCTCTCAGACACACACACTTAAAGTCAGTCTCACACATGAACATACCCCCTCAGAAACAAATGCATGTGCCTTTTGGTCATATAATCTGATTCCGGTGAAACCATTAAAATATCATTTTGCTTCTAAATTTTTATATTTTTCCTATTTACTTGGGAATAACTTAATAAGTAGGGCATTTAGCTCAATGGCCAACATGTCCTTGCAATTTTTGAGCTCGGAACCTTCTTTGACCCAACTGTTGCTTTATAAATATTGTCATGATGCTGGCTTGCTTTGCTTTTGGGTGAGAAATATCGTAACGTTGATGTGAACTGCAGGTGAGGGTCTGGGGAGCTCCAGAAATGGTATTGCAGATCCGATTATGGCAGGTGATGTTAAGATGAACAACTTGGGGGTTGGTGCTCACGAACCTGGGGAGGTGACTCCTGAGGATGATATATATGAGCAGTACAAGAAGCGGATGATGCTTGGCTATCGTTACAGACCTAACCCTCTGGTACTACCGTCTAGTCCTTTTCACTCGAGCATCTTAGATTGTGCCAAATAGATGTCTACAGTTATAAGTTACAAATGAGTTCTTTTGTGTATGCCTTACAGAACAATCCTCGGAAAGCATACTATTGAGCTACTACGCACTAGTGTGGAAGCCTGCATGTCAAGATTGTCTTGGTGAATATTTCGAAGCTTGATGTTCTAAGTATTTTGGAGAAGAAAAATGATTTATGGCGAATCAAAATTGTATGGATTATGTTTTTTGTGAATTAAATTATTATTCTTTTGGTGAATTGTGAATTTCAATGCAATTATAACCCTTTTTTTTTTTTCTTAATAATTGAAATGTGCGTGAGATAAACCTTGATGTGTAATCTTAAGAGAAAATCAAACGTCCCCCCCGCACAGGAAAAAGGCTTTCCAAATTCCTTTCCTCATCAAACTGTTGACCTCCATGTGTATGTATATATATATATTTATGTATAAAGCTGTTGATCTTTTCACTGCGTCAACTAAGATTATTCTCCAATCTTGCCTGCGAGATTAAATAAGACATATGGATATTTTAAAGTATAAATGCTCCTTATTGTTTGTATGGTGCTACATTTGCAATCTAATCACTCTAGCCCCTTTAATTGTTTGGTCGAACCATAATAATTAGGCGAATAGAGTTAAAATGATCTATATAATTGTCGGCAAATCCAAATTAGATCTCTTTCCGATTATGGAAAGTAAAGGTGTGGTCGCCACCAGTAAAATTGTGAATCATTGTTAACCCAAAATAGAAATAGTGAATCGTTGTCACAATAATATATAATTTTTTTTTTCTAATCACAATATATATAATTAATTAGCAAAGGCATAATTTTTTTAATTTGTCTTCTATATATCTTTATCATGAGTTAGTGGAGCATTATATTCCTAGATATTATAAGGGCAATATTTGATCATCTACGTTCTGATCTCTTGTCTCTCAAACCCCGCCACAATTATATTTGGTTGTACGTGCTTTCGATTACGTCCTTTAATAATCTGACTAATCAAATTAATTAAGACAAGAAAGAGTATTTTTAATTAATAATATTTTTTAATTAGGTATTGAAATTAAGAATTAATTTTGGATATCTTGTCAAATTAAAAAAGAAAAAACAAATTAGACTAGTAGTACTCATGATCACAGGATTTAAGTTACAACTCATCATGATCGATGGAAGTATATTATATTTGAAGGTCTCAAATTAGGGCGCTGAAGATGATCATGAGGGCCGGGTAGAGATCATCCAAGTAACGCATGATGTATGAGTTTGGCTTGGTACGGTGTGTGTTAATACACGTCAATATGACAAAGAAATAACAATATACGTTCCTATTAGCCAGCCAAATCCAGAACTCAGTCAGATCAACAGCATCTATAAAAAAAAAAAAAAAAGTTATATAACAGAAGGAGAAAAGAATATATAAAAGCTAGCAAATGAAAAGTTGCAAGTAGTTGATAAAAAGATCGAACTTATCGTGATCATGTCATGATGTATATACACGATCGATGTACTGCACAACAAAAATTCCTCCTCCGAAACGGATGAACTAGATAAATTCTGATCACACGTATCTATTCTCTAGAATATTAATATATAATTTAATATCTTGGGAGACAGAAATTGTTCAATTCCTGTGCATGCGCAACAGCATATATATGGAATAATTGGTTTTTATCTAGGATTATTATTTATCATGTTGGCTGAAGAACGATTGAACATATATATATATATATATACAGACACATGCATGATGAGTTTCCTTAATTTATTCCAACTAAAATAATAGATAAAAGAATACTCCTTTTCTGGAATTTCTTAATCCATTAATTGACTCGTGTTGGAACTAACTAATTGTGACAAGTCGTGATATTGGACTTTTGGAACCTTGCCTAGATACCAAAATGCCATATATATTCCAATTACATATCATGTTCTGGATATTACATGATACCCAACATGATGAGTACTCCTCTTTTCTTGGGCGGAGGAGGGTACAGCTCATCGATGTTAGACAATATATAATATTATATAGCCTATCAAGATGCATATGTATATGTGTATATATATATATATATTCATGATGAATGATCACCTTTTAGTTTACATGAGATTGAGATTGCATGCATGGGTATATATATATATTATATAGATCTTCGCATACAAAAAGATCGATATGCGCATGCATCTTGATCATAGGCTTGCTATATATTAGTGCTTATCGCATACAAAGAGATAAAGAGAACACCAATTATATAGTACGTACTGATCATGACTTCTACTTTGTAAAATAATATTCTTTCCTTTTTATTCAAAATGGTAGATTCTTAAGCTAGCTAGCATGAATACTATTCCATTTGCTTGCATTCATGCATGCTTTTAATTATAAAGAACAAACCACAAAGCTAGCTACGGTCGATTTTATAATATTATTATTTGATTCTCTAATATATACTAGTACGCACATACATATGCATGTACGTACGAGAGATTAATTAATTATAAAATGCTGTACGCACGTATATACGCACTTATGTAGGTTTTATCAGGATTAAAATGTAATTAAGCTCGTCATGATCCTTTGAGAATTAGATCCAACTTAAAAATGCACGAACGTACCCAACTAATAGGTCGCCAACCATTAGGTATTTAGGTGGTGGCTTTGGTGAGACCTAATTATATGCAGTGTGTGTTTAAAATCGCTAAAGGAGGTTGTAATCTTAATTAACTAGAAAGATTGCGCCTCTGCATGCAATTGATTTGTCTATTTCAGTTGCATTTGCTCAAGTTAACTTATTAAATAATTATAAGATCATTTGGTGACTAATTAATTATACAAACCTAGCTATTAATTACTAGTCGATCGATCATATATATTTGTTATTCATCATTTTATTATTATATACGTACGTACTCATGTGATTGAACTGATCAGTTATTTTTGAAGATCCGGGAGATCGATCGAGATAATCAATTATATATATATATATATGCGATCTAATTACAACTGCGCGCGGCAATATATATATATATATATATCTATAATTACATACTTATATAAATAAATAATAATAATAATATATAATTGCTGAAGCTGACTTGGAATAGTGGGAAAGGACAGTGACTCTTCAAGATGCTTCGAGTGATATCAATCAAATAATTTGCTTGAACACACCCCGAATTGCAAAGTCAAAGCATCTGATCATTGGCCCATAATATATGCCAAATATATAATATGCGATGCATGGAACATTCATCTCCCTTTCATAAAGGGTATTATATTTAGCCAGCTTATAATTAAGATGAACCAATATTGATTATAAATCATGATTTGTTCTAACCCATGCAATATATAGATCATATATACATCGACTAGGTGATCAGTTGATGATCAGAATGCACGTAGCATAAATATAATAAGCATCTCCATTGGATATTATATCTATATATATATTTATATCATGTGATGAAGTTCTATATATTAATAATTACTAGAGTATCACACTAGTACTCGAATAAATAAAATAAATGGGCTTAAAACCTTAAATTGATTTAGCCAGCTTGCATTATATATAATGAATCAAACTTAGTACCAAACATATACATATATATATATTATATATGAAAACCATTCTGCAAATTAAGCTTGCATGGGAAAGTCCTCGTTAGGTATTATATATATTTACGTACATCTAATTATATGTGCAGAAGGTAGACTTTTGTATTATGTCAAAGCTAAGCGAATTTTATATTATATCATATATATTATGCCATACCTATACATGATACATACATATAATATAGTTGACTTGACATGCATGCAACGATCATTATAATTAATAGAGTAATGCTAGGTACAAATTTCAAATGGACAAATTTCATACAAGTCTTTTGTAAAAAAATGAATCTTACTAGTAAAAAATAGTTTTTTTTTTTTTTAAATTTAAAGTTAGAATATACTTTTTTATAAAAGCTTGCATGAGACTTGTCTATATTTGAGATTTGTACTAATCATTTTTTTTATTAATAAGCATCGATCAAAAGAAAAGCGTGTTGTCAACCATGCATCGATCTATATTATTATATTATATTATCATATGATCCATCATGTGTACGTACTTAAATAAGAGTAATTTGAGGATTAATTACTTTTTAGTGACAAGTTAGCGGTCAACGTTTTGATTAATTGAGTGGTTACGATCAAAGAGTACTTAACAATATCAGCAAATATTACTACATGCAGGCCAGGCGCCGTATCTTAATTATATAGCTGGAGGTTGAAGACTTCCTTCACAATTTAACACTACTACGTACGTACTCTTATATAAAAACATATATATTGCATGCCTTTCTTTTTCTTCATTATTAATTAAAACATTGATGAAGGTAGTAGTAAAACTCAAAGAGTTTTTCAAACAGCTAGCTACCTACCTACCTGTTTCTGCATGAATTCCATTGACTTTATAATAATATATATAATTGATTAGAATCAAATAGTCAAATATCTAGCTGTATCGAATATATATCCAGCTTTAATCATTATCTAATTGAAGTCTAGTTACATATATATATATATAGGAAATTATATATCCTCATTTCTCCATGTATAACATGGGTACTACTGTAGCTCTTACGGCTAACTCATGTATTGTTTTTTTAAAATAAAAAATAAAAGAAAGAAGAAGACGACAGCTTCCAATTATTATTATAATAATCAGGAAGAATATATATACCCAGCTAATTATCTCCTTGAAGCTGTATCAATTAGGCATTACAGTACTGTTCCGGATCAACCAATATTTAGATCAAATTAACCCTTGATCAATAGTCTAAGGCATTAATTAATTAATGTTCCTTAATTTATATATAGATCTAAGTACCTCGATCAGGCATATACAGCTAATAATTCTGTATATCCAACGTACAATGGCGCATGCAATGCATGCTTTCATTTCAACCAATGTACGTGTACGTTTAACCCCTCACGTACGGCCATATATATATATATATTGATCAGCTACAATTATATATTAAAGCCAAAATTCCCGAAATTCTTTGGGTTTTGATCTTCATATGAATTATTGCTGTGCTTTTGGCTCATTTTGTTCACGTTGTTCGACCGTATCCGGTAATTCGTTTATGCATGAAAAAGAAACCTAATTAATTAATGAATAGCAAATTAACCACATCATAAAATTATATATATATGCTTACGTACTTTAAATATATAGGCACAAAACACACATTATATGTATATATATTATTCCCATGCATTCTTGTTTATATATATATATTAATTAAGCATCTAGCTTATCCCTTATCATAAACACACCCAACAAGCATGAGCTTTCAAGCTTGGATAACCTACGTACGTACGTTGCTTAATTACAAAACTTAATTCTATCTACTAATTATTAATACATGAACTGCATGCATACACACTACAACAAAAATGATATTTTTCAATCAATTTATAGCGACTAAAAGACTATTTGTAATTAAAATTAGTTGCGAATAACCTTTTAGTCACAATAAATTAGTCGAAAAAGACTATTTTTATTGTAGTGACACAAGTCAATTTCTTCTTCTTTTTTTCTTTTTAAAAAAAAAAAAAAATTAAGTCACGCATGCACTTACGTACAGAAATAATATTTTTACACACATTTTCACAATTTGATTACGAAAAATATCCTCAAAACCCATTCCACTATTTTGGTTACGTTTAGGAATTAGAAATATCTGGATTTTAAACTACGTAATAACTACTGTAATCTGACAGTATATTATATATATAATTTCAATTTGTCACTGTAATATTTGTTGCCTCTCTATTTTTAATGCTCTTATATATTCAATTATTTATTAAGTTATATATTACAATGATAAAATTGAGCTTTTATTAATTAAAATTAATTATTAATTTCATTGTAAAAAATTAAATTAAAGGATTTTAATTGCGGTCAACTCAAATAATGACATGTCAAATATGGACCACATTCTTAATTATTCATTATGCACTGGTGCATTCCCGTAATAAAGTCAAAAAACAGAGGGTACATGTAAAGCAAAGCTAGTACATATTGTCATGCCCTGAGAGACAACATTGTCGGTTTCTGTTACTCCCTTCTTTCATAGCAATTCCTCTCTTCTCCCTCTCTCCCTCCTCTCTCCGACCAATTTGCAAGTGATTATTCATATTCGACCCAGAAATTAAGCTTCAGCTACTTGACTTGGCGACATCATCAATTTTGGAGCTCAAATGGTTCTCAACTCTGCATCAAAATTGGAGTGTTCTAAAATCTGTGTAAATGCAAGCAGGTCTTTATTTGTATCTTCGTTTTTATCTTTTGGCGGCTGAATTTAAGGTTTTTATTGATTTTCCCTTCTCTTTTCGGCAGCTATTGGGTTTGGTTTAGCAACTTTTGAAGTCCAAGCAAGCACAGTTTTAGATTTTGTCAAAGCAATTCAGGTTTATATTTTTATCCTACTTTGAACTTGTCTGAAAGTTAATAAAGCTTACCTTGGAACTAATTATGGAAATATGATCATTGATTGTCCTCAGGAATCTGCAAGAGATCAGGCAAGTATGAGTCTTTTGTACAGTTCAACTTTCAAATATTCAGATGGGGAGCTGAGAAGGAACCACCCCGTGGACTCGATTATTTACCAACAACAACTACATGAGCAGCAACATCACCAAGATAATTCTGGGCTAACGCGCTATCGCTCTGCTCCGAGCGCAATGCTCAACAGCCTTGTTGATGGCAGCAATGGCGGTGATGGTGTTGGATGTGAGAATTATCGGTATCTTCGACCATCGAGTCCCGAGGTGGAGACCATGTTAGCAAGGTTCATGTCATCGTGCAATGGCTCGGCTGATTCCGCCTCTCAGATGGTTTACCAAGCTGATCAACAAGTTCAAGCTTTTCAAAATCATAATTCACTGGCTGCGGGGACTAATTTGGATGGCTCCTTTACTGGTGTGATCTCTGTTGGATTAGAGAATTCGATGAAATCGAAACTGGGTGCAGGAAATCGATCCCTTCTTGTTAGACAAAGTAGCTCTCCAGCTGGTCTTTTCTCCGACCTAGCCATAGAAAATGGTATTCATGCTAGTTTATTTGCTCTCACTCGAATTTATGCCCTTTCTTTATCTGTTTTATGCTGTCTGTGTTTGCGATGCTGAGAAATAAAGCACGGGGTCTTTTACGAATACATTCCTTTTTTTCCCTTAAATTATAGGATTCACCATAACTAGGCCAAATAAGCTGATTTAGGCTTGTGAGTAAAATCTTTTCCTACACTTCCTATAAGAAATCCTCAGCAACCAAAGATATTGGGTTTTCTCTTTCAAATCCTTGGGAATTAAGACTGAAGCAATTGAACTCAGCTAGGAGCAGGAAGGGATCTCTACAACTTTTAGCGGAAAGAGGATTGAGTTTTAGACTTGTCTTTCCTTCCTCTTTCACTGGGTTCTGGTGGGTGAACGAATTTCCATCTAATAAACATTAAAAGGGGGGATATGTTTAGGGGAAGATTGGGAGGACTGCTAGCAACTAGCTGTATGGTCAGTTTTGTTCAAGAATGATCAATTATGATAAATTAAGTTGCTCATGAGCTTCAATTTGAAGCCAAGTTTGTTTCTTTGAATTTCTTTTCTAATCTTCAGAATTTGAGCATTTCTATTTCATACTCTTCAAGATAGAATGCTGAATATCTTTTAATGCCTAACAGGTTTCGGTGTGATGAGGAATGATCATTTAAGCTTCTCAAACGGGCAATCTTCATGCTCAACGCGTTTGCCTCAGGTTGCTGAAACTGGGAATGAAATAATGAAGTGTCAAGAGGATCAAACCTTGGCAAATGATAGTGATAGCAATCAACACTACATTCGCAACTTCACAACCGATTCTTGGAATGGATCCATATTCAATTGCCTAAGCATAGCCAGAGACGATGAGGTTAATGTGTTTCCATCTTCCAATGCATCAGATATTCAGGTAGTACTGGCTGTTCGATTTAAATTTTTTCCGCTTTCTGTTTAGCAATCCGCACTTTGCTTATCCTATCATGTAATTGATATTTTATTCAGCAGAACCCAGGATCCGGAAACAGACCCCACGGTTTGACTCATCATTTTAGTTTTCCCAAGACTTGCACTGAGATGGCCACTATAGAGAAGTTATTGCAATTTCAAGGTTCTGTGCCTTGTAAAATTCGAGCCAAAAGAGGCTGCGCCACTCACCCTCGAAGCATTGCAGAGAGGGTAAATCTACCATTTTAATGAGGATTCACTTCACTTTATTAGCTTGGGATATATATGATATTATGACATTTTGAGATGATCTGTTACATCAGGTGAGAAGAACACGTATTAGTGAAAGGATGAGGAAACTACAAGAGCTTTTCCCAAATATGGACAAAGTAGGTAGTTTCTACTATATATGTTTTTACTTATGAATGTCAAATCTGTTTGCTATGAACTCAATTTCTTCTTTTTTGTTATTCCATTCGCAGCAAACCAACACAGCAGACATGTTAGAATTGGCGGTGGAGTACATTAAAGACCTACAGAAACAGGTCCAGGTAATGTGAAAAAAGATATTAAAATCACATGTTTTTAAGTGGTGTGCAACTTGCGGGGCTTATGTCTAGAATTTTTCATGTGGAAGACACCATCCTTACATCAAACCCACATGATTCTTTTGTCTTAAAACCAACTCTTTTATCTTCCGTAACCAATGTCTTTTTGTTTTTCTGCAGACGCTCACGGATACTAAGGCGAAGTGCATGTGCTCAAGAAAACAGGAGCAGTATTCGAACCATTCTGCCTGATTTGTTTAACTTTCTGTACAGATAGGGTTAATTAGGAAGGATGGCCAAGTAACACAAAACATGTAACACAGTGACAGTGACTCTCTTTCGTATTATAATAAAATGGTATTAGATTGTTGGTGTTGTAAAATCACATTTAAATCATAGGAAAAGAAAAGAAAAATCCATTCCTTTTCTTTTCCAGAAGAGAGACAGAAGCCCTTAATGCCATTTACGGTTTTCAATTGAGAAATACAACCAAAGAGGCGATCTTACCCTTTTGTAATCTCAGAATTCATGTGGATTGAGATCATAAGCGTATTTGGAGATCAAGGGGGGGAAAAACAAATTAAAGAATTCATATCAAACTACTTAAATGCCTCATGAAGCCAAATTTAATTATATTGTTGTTTGTGATACAGACTATATATAATATGAGTGAGGCTACTATGCCGTTCCACTTTTACCGCTCGGTGTACTGTCTAGTATTTTTTTTTTCATATTTTTTTAACATATTTAAATACATTTAAAAAATAAATAAAAAATACACCAATACATTTAAAATTACGTCTTTAATCACGAAGTAAAGAAAAAATAAAAAAAAGACCAGCGGTCAAGATGGGCAGTTAAAAGTGGAGGGCAGGATAGTTTTTTCCATATAATATTCCCAAAATAGATCATATATACATGACCACGAAATAAATCAAAACAGGGCCTCCTCACCAAAGGTAAAGCTACCTACCAGTATAATGTGGACATTTTGTGTGATTTGGTTTATGGAATTTCAAATATCAAATTAAAAAAATTTAATTTTTCATTCTCATTTAAATTGAATTTAATTCTGTGCCGATTAGTTAAAAATGGAAAGACATTTCTAATGTATTATATCAGCCGTGTGATTATGAGTAACAAATAAGTCTACAACGAAAAACAAAAAAAAGCCAGCCAAGCAACATAGATTCGAGCAACTAATACTGTTTATAGAGACTGATCTACTCCAAACTTTCAAAACAAACAACAGTTTAGGAGAAATATTGTTTGGAGAGAGAGTTTTTCAAAAGGAAAAGAAAAATAAAAATAAAAACTTTTGGTGATGACTAATTAGCATAGAGAGCCTAATTTTATTGGTTGGTGCTGAAGCTCCCGCCAGTTGTTTTTTGGTTTTTTTTTTAAATGTAATTTTTTAAAAAATAAAAAATCATAATATTATTAAAATATACTTACTTAATTATTAAATAAAAAATATTAAAAAAATAAAAATTTCCGGTGATAACTTTGAAGGGGAGCTACCAGCAGAAAGAATAATATTTTCCAATTTTATTTGTAAAACTCTCGTATCTTTTAAGTGCTAAGTAGTACTTTAGAAAAAAAAAAAAAAGAGTAACGATACAATACATTATATAATATATTGCATATCAATATGTTAAAATGAAGACATTTTTATAAAATGATATTATTTTTATAAAATGTTTTATAAAAATATCTATCTTTTAAAATATAATTATATAAAATATTGTAAAAAATATTATGTATAAATCATTTTTTTAAAGAAATAAGCTTCAGATGATTGGCATAGAAAAGAGGCCCGATATCAGAAAATCCGGCGGCTGCATCAGATTTTGGAAGGAACGATGGTGGCATTTGAAAGCAAGAATTTAATTTTTGCATCAATTTATATACTATATATCATAATTTTTTTTTATTTTTTATTTATTTATTTCTCTTATTAAATATATATTATATTAATAATAAATAAAAAAATATAAATATTTCAAAAAGAGTAAAATAAAAAAAAATAAAAAAACACATTGATATGTAGTATGTAGGTTTATGTATAACAATGCTCAAAGTAGTAATTACTTATCGTTTCAATTATTATTATTTTATAATATGATATTAAATAATTAAAAATTATTTATTATATTTTATTTATAAATTAATGACGTATTATAAAATAAAATAATAATAAAATAATAAGAAAATGGACCGTATATAGATTTTTTGATTTGAAAGAGTCATCAAGCAAAATCAGCTGTGGAAAAAGTGTTGGACAGCATGATTTTTTACTTGTAATTATTTATGATAATACCAACGGCTCGGAAAACCCATCAGGTCCTGGTGCCGATTAAATAGGAATGGAATAGACAGCATCTTTGACCTCTTCCAAACAAGGGAGACCCAGCATATGCAATTTGTCCTCCCCTGTTACCGATCTCGGAATCATCTTCAGCTGGGGTTCTGGATCTGAAACAGCCTCCCAAGACAGATGTTTGTAGACAATTGTTTGCTTTGACATGTCTTTCTTCCCTTCTTTCGTTCCTTCCCTTTCCGTTCTATTTTCTTTCTCTCTCTAAACTTTCTATGTCCACTGTAAATCTCGGAGTCGTTCGATGCAATCGCTCCAATATCTGTGGTTCTTGCGAGCTCGTACTTCAACCTATTTGACCTTCTGTTAGGCTCATCATCCACGTCTTTCACGTTTTCCCTCTTTGTACTGCTCTCCTCCTGACAAATCAAAATCCTCCACCGATCGATCGGGAGAGAAGCTCACCAAACGCTTATTGGATTTGGTCTTTGAATTTTAGAACTGAGACTGAGAGGTGTCGAATATGTTGGGGCAGGGAAATTATAACCAGAAGATCGACTACGTGTTGAAGGTGGTCATGATCGGAGACTCGGCCGTCGGGAAGTCGCAGCTCTTGGCGCGTTTCACCAGGAACGAGTTCAGTCTGGAGTCTAAGGCCACGATCGGGGTCGAGTTCCAGACCAAGACGCTCCTCATCGACCACAAGACCGTCAAGGCTCAGATTTGGGACACTGCTGGTCAGGAAAGGTATTTCCTTTTTCCAGCCAACATTGTGTGACTTAAAATAGTGTAACCGGGTCTAAAGGATTTGGCCGAGTGGTTTATCTTTCGTAATTGCCTCAAAATCGCAGGCTTTGCTTTTAGTCGAGGGTGCTGTTCAGTATGTTATGTCAAAGCCCCACAGCCTGTCTAAGTGGTTTCTGAAGTACTGGGTAGGCGTAGGTCTGGCTTTAGGAACCGGAAAAGTATTGCGAGAATGACCTTAATGATATGCTCGAACATGGCGTTTCACTGGTTTAAAATTTGGCTATTTATGATTTCTGGTTTAGGTGAGATGTTGTTAATGGGAACCTAAGGACTATTGGGTTGGGCTAAGTAGTTGGTCTAAAAAGATTATACAAGAGTTGGTGGCAATATAGTTTCCAGGGTCGTTGTAGATCCTCTTGTTCATATTTTACTGGAAAGTTGTCAGGAGGAAAATTAGAGCGATCTGAAAATTGGGTTGTAGCGGATTGGTATGACGCTGTCAATAAATCAGTGCGTTAAAGTTGGCCGGTACAAGTTCTTTTTGGTGGTATTAGAGCTCTGAATGGTGTCAATATGTATATCAGTGAGAGATTATTGTCTGATACTGCTCAATGAGATCATAGAGTCATCAGTTGGAGAAGATCAGCAATCGAACTAGTGATAACTTGTAAGCTAGTGTAGATTGAAGTTGAGATGATAGAAGAAAAAGGGAAGGGAAGAGTGGGGGGATGACTTAACTCTGGGGGAGCACAGATTTCTTCAATAAGATGGAGGCTAGAAATACCCGGGTTAATTGGTGGAAAGGTTTTTGACAGGTTAAAATAGAAAACAGGGTTTACCTCGCTAATCCAAAATGATTGAATGTGGCACTGTTTCAATTAGAGAGAGAGAGAGAGAGAGAGAGAGAGAGAGAGAGAGAGAGGGGGGGAGAGTTCATATATGATTTATTGCTTATATATGTCTATTTGGTTCACATTACAAGATATGTTTGTCATGCTCAGCTCATGTTTATTGTGGTAATAACAGATATAGGGCGGTGACTAGTGCGTACTACAGAGGTGCAGTGGGGGCGATGCTAGTTTATGACATAACCAAGCGTCAATCGTTTGATCACGTTACCAGGTGGTTGGAGGAGTTGCGGGGCCATGCTGACAAAAATATTGTTATCATGCTCATAGGCAATAAGACTGACTTGGGTTCACTTCGAGCTGTACCTACTGAGGATGCCAAAGAGTTTGCTCAAAGGGAGAGCCTCTTCTTCATGGAGACGTCGGCCCTGGAGGCCACCAATGTTGAATCTGCTTTCCTCACAATCCTGACAGAAATTTATCGAATCATCAGCAAGAAGTCCCTCGTTGCCAATGATGAATCAGAATCTGGAGGAGCTTCATCACTTCTCACCGGAACAAAGATTGTTGTCCCTGGGCAGGATCCAGAACCTCAACGGAGATTCAACTGTTGCGGTTCTTCATAGGATCATACTCCTCCAACATGCAACGTGGCTTAGGTAATGCTTTCCCCAAACTGCTCATACCTTGTTTGGTATAATTCTTACTGTCAGCTAATGGCAAACATGATCACAATCTTCATCTCCCCGGAATGCAGTCAGACACCAACTTTTTGTATACCAGGTAATGAACATTTTGAACTTGTAAGAAGCCAACGGTGATTGATTTGCAAATGGATTTGGGATCAGTCCAAACTTGCAACACTTCTATAAATTTTACACGACAGCCCTTGTTTGTAGCTAAAATTTCTTACATATTTGCTATGGTGATATCTATAAAATGTGGAAGAAACATTCATAAACAAGGTGGCCTGATTGCAAAGCTCTGAATATTGGTTTCACTGAAAATAGAAAACCTAGTCTTTTGATGGGGAAAAAAAACAGTCAGGTCTGCCTTGGCAGAATATACGATTTCTTCTGGAATGAAGTTTGATATTGGTATTGGCTATTTTCACAATTTATTGTGAGTACCCTTTTTCTTTTTCTTTTTCTTTTTTTTACCTCAAGCACCTTTGCACCATGCTCGGTGTTTCCAGTAGCAGCTTGGGTGTGTTAGGGACATAGGCGATTTAACAAGCATAACCATCGTGAAACACCAAGGGGGAGATTGACGTAGGGTCTCATCCTTGGTGGAGAGGTGTTGCAACGACTAGGGAAAGAATGGCCCAAAGAGATGGAGGCGACTTTTAAATGGGTCCACCACTGACGGCTGGTTCGGGTCTAGTCGCTTGTTCATGCCTAATTTCATAAGAAACCCCAAAGCAGCTCTAGTTCAAGTTCAAGTTAGCTGGGTCATGCATAGGGGTAGCCTTCGCCAACCAAGGTGACTTATATTCTTAGAGTGCCTCACAAGAAGTAGTGGCAGCTGTCAAGCAGCCATGAGTGGTCTAGATATATCTGTCCACAGTGTGGTTCTAGTGACTCATCCTTGGATGACTCAAGTATTAACAAGAGATACTTGGAGAAACTAATTTACAAATTTATTAAAATTCAAGGATGAAATGTGCGTAAATTAAAAAAAAAAAAAAAAAAAAAAA
>QEOT01003308.1:649084-847803 GCA_003123785.1 Pterocarya stenoptera
AAAAAAAAAAAAAAAAAAAAAAAAAAAAAAAAAAAAAAACTTCAGGAAGCTTTTTTCGAAACGATGAAAACCCAAATTAGACTCATTCAGCAATTCACCTTAAGGGTATCTGCAGCATGGGATTCAAACTTATAGAGGCATAGAATTAGAGATAAACACTCTTCTGAAATAGTTTATTTTATTTAGTGCATGCTTGTATAAATATCTATATTCGGATTCTAAATTAATATACACACATATATATAAATTATTTTTACTTCTTCGTATTTAAGTGGGGCCTTTCTGTTGACCTAAATAAATAAAAGAATAAATATTTGGGGCTTGCCGAATCTTGTTTGGACTTTGTGAAGGAAGCATAGTGAATGGCCGGTCCAAATGTTAAATTTGCACCGAATGTCAAGGCCGTATGATCGTATTTGTAGGACTCAAATTGCGCTTTCAATCATTGTAAGACGTGATTAAATAAATGAAATTATTCATTCGTATATATACTCTAGGCGGCCTTAAGACGTGCTAGCTATTTTACAAATTAATTAAATACCATATCACAGTACTAGGGCGCCTGAGATATGAGCTAGCGTTTGCCTTACTGCATGCATCCGTTTGTACGTACGTACGTAGATCATGGAGTGATTATATTTATATATATATATATATATATGGCCGATGGGCCAAGTAATTTGTCTTTCTGCATCAATTACTAGGTAGATGAAGGGGTTAATTTAATTAATTATACATCATGAGGAAGAAAGGTACATATATAGGGTACTTGTGATTTAGTAATTTTAAAAACTAGTACTGTGTGATATTGATGGTCAAGATTGAGATAAGCAGCCGCATTTCCGTCTTGATCATTGATTATCTGATCTGTCTATATGTATATGTGCATATATGTTAATTACGACCTTGATTCTTTTAATTCTTATATAGATTAATATATAGGGATCTACGTTGCCATGCATTGAGGGAGAGATCAGTACCATCTGATCATCCCATGATCATGATCTCAAGTTATGATTTAACAAGCAATCTTAAAGCCCACAATCCAGAGAAAACAGGCACTAGTAGCAGTACTGGTTGAGGAAAATTATTTATAATTAAAGGCTAAAGCATGGTCAAGTTTTATGCTGCCATTTTGAAAAATAGAATATTGGAATTTGTAGAAAACGAACTTTACATTTTCATGGTGAGTTCTATTTTTTTATTATTAAAAAAAAATTCTAAAATTTATATATTTGAAAAAATTATAATGAGTCAAGGCACACGCCATACATATGCAATTTTGTACACAGCACTCATCATGATGTGCAAGTCGCCGTTCCATGTCAATCATGTGAACAACAAATATTCCTGAATTATTATTTTTTTTAAAAACAAAAATATACTGTTATGGCAATAATTTACATGGTAATTTCATGTATACCTTTTGAGTAATTTATTTGAAACAGTTACACGATTAATGATGCAATATCCACGTACAAGTATATATACCACCGATATATATAATATAATTAATTAATTTAACAAAACCTAATCAAATAGTTAGCTGATCCATTGCAAGTGAAAGTGCTGGTGGGGTCATCGTAGGCAAAACTATAAGCAGTGGGACAAGCAGCTTTGAACACCTGAGAATAACGGGTAGGCTTGCAGGTTTGAGGGCCGCCGTAGGATCCAGTGCAACAATATTGGGGTGCATTAAACGCTAAGCAAGCACTTTTGCATGCCACAACATGACCATTCCTCTTTACTTGCAACCCATCAGGGCAATGTCTGTTCAACTCCGACACACAACTCACTTCCTTACAATTAGGGCCTGAACCCCCCTCTGGTACTATCGAAATCCTCATGTTATAGCCATCCACGAGGCTAACATCATAGAAATCCACTGGACTGTCTAGGGTAAACTCTGCTAGTGTTGCAGGCGGTGCACCCCCAGCCCCCGCGCATTTTAGCTGCCCACCGCAGTCTCCGGTCAGGCACCTTCCCTTACCATATTTATCGAAGGAACACCGTCGACGACCCCAGAAACGGCCCGACCACCCTTTTGGTGCATTTATTTGTATAGTTTCACCGGGCCTGAGCTGAAGGCCCCCATTCATCAGTTGAGGTTTACCTGCCCCGGGTAGGATCCCTGGCCATATCGTGTTCCTGCAACTGTTTTGCAATGTAAAAACTGTGGCCTCTGCTCCTGAAAAATCCAAATCCCAGAAAGTAATTACTTGTATATATATATATTAATATATATAGCATCATTTATAACAGCATATATAAAACCATAGAATAATAATGTATATATATGCGGGGTACGTTCATACGTACCTGACAAAGATATGAGCAAGAGAAGGTGGAGTATGTTGAATGCCATTAGAGATCGATCGATCAGGGCAGCCGGTTGAAAGTATGATAGAGATGGCTGCATGCACGCACGCACGCACTAGCTTAGCCTTAATTCTGGTTATGGTTGGGGCGGGTATTGGGTTTGTGTTGCGATATGCAGGCCGGGATCTAATTATTATAAATTGAAAGAATCAACTAATGAAGACATGATTAGTTACCGACTTCATTTCTGCTTCAATTAAGGCCAATGTTATAACCGCACCGCGTACAGCCTCGAAGGCGGAATACCAGGATCAACCAAAGTTTCGGACTTGTTCTGTTGAAAATGCCACACGGAAAGTATATGCATGGTAAAAAGACGTTCCTCCAAGAAAAGAAAAGAATAAAATTGGCAGCAATCTTCTTGGAGGAGGCCAGATCGAGTTCGTTAATTAATGTTGCTTATGATTGAGATAATTTAATGCCACTTGGCTTTCTGATCATCGATCTTCTGGATGCTTATTATTATTATTATTAAATTATTTAATTTGCGTTTTCAAAAGTTTGTTGATAAAGCCGCCATATACTTTTTTTATTATTACATTAATTACGAGGATATATATATATATATGCATGCCCTTAATTTGGTTAATTTGCTGCCACTTATTTTTGGGTAGTGGGCTTAGTTACTGATCGAACGAACCTGGTTTAATTAAGAAGCTAGGGTCGGGTCGGATGTTTTTTTGGGTTGGAACCTGGAACTGGCCGCTAGATCGGAATTTTAAGAATCCGGCCACCGTTTGTCAAAGTGCTAAAAAATAAATAATACCCGGCCCCCACAAAGTTATATAAATTTCTCCGATCAGCATATACTCATGAATTCCCATCTTTCAAGGATAATATTATACCCATACTGGAAAGCTAGCTAGCTAGCTTATGAAATAGTACACGATCGATCCTTATTATTACAGTACCGCTATTTCTATGCATGCATATTTTGAGCAATTATATTGCATGAATGCCAATACTTAAGTATGAAATTCATTTACGGCGCCGAAGAAGCAAAGGGATTGAAGTGAACCACAGGAAGGCATACAAGTGAGTGAGCCTTGGACAAACCAAAGCCCGAATCAACTTCCATGTCAACCTTATCCTCATCTCCACCACTCCCAATCTTCCAGTCAAAGCATTGAACCAAGGCGCCGATTGTGGAATTCATTGTGCTGTATGCCAAAGCTGAGCCAGGGCAACCTCTCCTTCCGGCCCCAAAGGGTACAAAATCAACCAAACTTTGACCTCTTGTTTCGTTTTCATTTTGGCGATGATCATTTTGTACTTTAGAAGAGACCAAGAACCTCTCTGGTCGGAATTCACTTGGATCGTCCCACACTTCTGGATCTTGCATTACGCTATAGAGATTGATCGCCACCATAGTCTTTTGGGGTATGTCATAGCCTTTTATCTTACAGTTTTCGCGGCACTCTCTTGTTGTCACAGCAACTGATGGGTATAGTCGTAGTGTTTCTTTAACAACTGCTTGCAAGTAGGGGAGATTAGAGACATCTGATTCCTCAACCAGTCTAGCAGTGCCAACGACTGATTCAATTTCCTCCCTAAGCTTCCTGAACATATGAGGATGGTTGATGAGCTCGGACATCGTCCATTGCATGACATCTGCCGAGGTACTGGTGCCGCCAACGAAGAGATCCTAAGGGGAAAAAAAAAAAATTGTGGGGTGAATTAAGGAAAGATTGAAATAACTTTTATAAGAAATTAGAAGGGTGTAAGAAAGTCACACATTATAAGTTTAATATAGAATAACAAGAGGCCGATTCTATTTTGTTAAAAAATTATATATATTTATTGATATGCTTAATAGCTAGGTCTCGTATGATCAATTAGTTAAAAATATTTATATATATAAATTTTTTTTTTCAATTTTAATGAACGACTTACACGCAAGAAAGCCTTGATATGTGTTCTGGTCATCTTGAACTCGGCTTTGTCATCTTTGTACACCTTCAATAGTATGTCCATCAAATCCTCATTTTCTTTCTTCCCGCTAATTTCTTCATGCTCCTTCCATATCCTTTCCAGAATCTCATCATACCTCTTGTCCATGTCTGCAGCCTGCTTCCCATACAGCCAAAATCCCAACTTCTTGAAAGGCCCCAACACATCCCCAAAACAAACCTTCGAAGCCAACTGCAACGAATTCTTCACCAACTCCCTTATCTGCTCTGCCTCGCTATTTTCCCCTGAAACTCTAGTGCTCATCGCCAGCCTGCACGTGGAATTGTTCGTTAACTTCATGAGCTCGGCACCCAAATCAACCACCTCTCTTCTATCAGCACTCTCCAACACGCTATGCAAAAGCCGCGAAATTTCTTCCTGTCGAATGGAGCGTGACTGTTCGATCTGCCGGGCTCCCAGCAGTTGCGTCATGGAGAGCTTCCTCATGAACCTCCAGTACTCGCCATAGGGGGCGCTGAAGAATCCAACACCTCCGACATCTTTCGGCAACTCATCTGCGAAAGCAATCGTGGGACGGTCGGAAAAGGCAAGGTCGTTGGCTTTGAACACTTCGGTAGCCACGGAGGCCGATGAAACCACTAGGAGGTTTCGAGATGGGCCAAGGCGGAGGTAGAGGAGAGGTCCATATTGGAGGGAGAGTTTGTGCAAGGATTTGTAGAGGGTGAGACCAAGGAGGTGGAGGTGGCCGATGAGTGGGAGGGCGGGTGGGCTTGGAGGGAGGTGGAGATCACCGGTAGCTGGTTCCTGATTGTTGGGTTTTCTGAACAGGGATCGAAGGAGGAGGGTAGAGAAGATCCAAACGAAGAAGCAGAAGAGGTAGTATTGGGTGTCAGTCATGGAAGCCATGGCTACTTGCTTGTGGGTGGCGGTGGCCTCTGGACTTATCTTTTTTTTTATTTGATAACCTCTGGACTTATCTTTTTAAAGAAGTAAACTAGTGTTAGTGTAGCAATTATTATTATGATTGAAGAAATTCTTCCGTGGAACCTTCATCATAGACTGAGTCAATAGGGGTTCACTCTTAGAGCGACAGGCCAGCTACTTTATTTGGGAACGTTATCTGCCTTTCATTTCCTAATCCTCACTCTTTCCCATTCAAAGAAAGAGGAATGCTTGACACCCAAACGAAGAGCGCTCTCTCTCTCTCTCTTTCCAGGCGATAAAAACCCCCCACCACCACTCTTTTTTTTTTTTTTTTACCACTGGCTAGAGGGTTGTAGCTTCGACTCACGCACTCTCTTTAATTTTCCTTCGGGCCTCCTTCGACCGACATCCGTCCCACCACCAAATTCTCCGACCGATCTACTAGAAAGCAAAACAAAATAATTCAAAAGTCCGGCGCCTACGTCTCACGCGTCGCCTCCTTTTGGAGAGCCTGATGCTGCCACGCCTGGCTCCCTTGGACCAGTGGCTTAGCTCCGTTTGTTTATATAAAATTATTATTTCATTTCATCTCAATTATTACAAATTTTTTAAATTTTCATATAAAAATATACTAAACAATTCAACTTTTTCAAATTCTAATATAAAAATAATACTAAAAATTAAATTCTACCAATTTTTTATTTAACTACTATTCAAAACATCTCATCTCATCTGAACTGTGTATCCAAGCGGAGCTAGGATCTTTTTAGATCCAACCTATATTTTCATTCCTAGTGTGGCGCATGAGTTGCACGCCCTGCCATAGCCATTGACGGTGTTTCATTGGCGATTCAATACAATTTTTAGTTGCTACTATCCCATGTTCTCATTTTTTTTAACCAATGATCAAATTAAAGTGGTCATGAAAGTCTCATTCAACCAATCCAAACCAACAAAATGCAACGCACAACTCTCCACTGTGACTTTTAGCCATAGTTTTATAATCTATTTATCAGACTATATAAAAATCGCTTCAAATGACTTTCCTTTGCAAAAAATGGATGGGAGCCAAATCTTTTGCTCCAAATCACTCTTTTCTTATTTCTCATGTGTTGTATATGTTGGCTCTGGGGAAAATTGTAAGAGGCTCCCACCCATCAAAGTGTGTATCTTGTAATCCTTTAGCTCATATGATATATCTACTTGCTTTAAAAAAAAGAAAAAGAAAAAGAAAAAGAAAAGTTTTGCGGTTAAAATTACGATAGTGCAATCACTTTTTTTTTTTAAGGAATAAAAGTTTTTATTAAAAAAATAATTTTTCATGTGAATACATATTCACTATTTTTTTTTTCTTTTTAAAGAACAACACTTGCGCACTCCTGCAAATATCCAATTTTGTACAACTTCTTTACTTCCCACTATGCCTCATCTTGTGCCCTGTTTTTTTTTTTTTTTTTAAATAGATATCAATATATTAAAATAAATTTTTTATTGGATTATGTAAAATCAATGTAAAATGTATATATAAGTTAAATTTTTTTAATATCTAATATGCACTATTCATCTATATAAACATTTATTATTATTTTTTCCTAATCTTGCTTTATATTCTCACATTTACAATTTTATTTATCAAACATGAAAAATTTGTAATATTATTACAATATTTCGGTATTAATAAAAGAAAAATAGTCCTGTAAATACTTTCCAAAACATGATAAAAGTATAAAAAGTTCAAATACAAAAAATAAATAGAATAAATGAGTTTTTTCCTTCTTTATTTTCATTCATACTCTTTAGTGGGTTATTGATGTCATTTTGGCAACAGATAGATATCATATTCACATTATTATATGAGCAATATTGAAATATATCCGAGAATATTACAAATTTAATGGTAGTTTTACAAGTATTTAGATAAATAAATAAAGAAAAAAGAAAAAATATTTTTTTATAAGTAAAAAAGAAATAATAGTTAAATGATATAGAGAAAGAATAGATAAGCTAATGTATGGTGTATTGTAAGAATCGTTAACTAAAATAAAAAAAATGAGTTTTAGTGATGTCTTTTAAAGAACAAAATACAAAAACTATCAGGAATGCTCTGAGATTAAGGGCATATGTTTGGGTAACAAGATGAGATAAAAATTCTGTAAATAATAGTGAAATGATTTGAATTAAGATGTTTTATTGGGTTTTGGGAGATGAGAGTAAAAAAAATTGAATAAAAATATTATAAAGTAAAAAAAAAATTGTTTGAATATAAAATTTTAATATTATTTTTATTTTAAAATTTAAAATAGTTGTATTGTTTTTTTGTATTTTGTTTAGAGATTTGGGAAATTCATAATGATTAGATGAAAAAATTGAATATTTAAAATTAAAAAATATTTTGTGATTAAATAATGTTTAATAATTAAATTATGAAATTTTTAAGATTAGACCAGCTTAACTTCTCGAACAATGCCTAAATTAAAGGTTTTTTTACCTATTCCATTGCCTTGATGCCTAAAGGTGAATTCGAATCAATTCAATTGACCCATAGGAAATTTTTGAGGTCAGACTGAACCTCTTCAATCTAATTTTTTCTCATTAAATTGGACCGAATATTCATATGGACCAGACCAAACCATTAGCTATCGATCCATTTGGTCCGGCCCAATAGCAAATAAATAAATTAATCTTTACTCTTTTTTTTTGTAGATAAATTAATTAAAAAAATATTTAAATTACAAAAATTTAAATTAAGTTAGTTCTTAATGTGAATTATGATATATTATTAATTGATAGTATATATTATTTAACATTTTATATAATCAATGATAATAAAATAGTTAAAAATTAAATAATTAACTTATATAATTACTATATGAAATAATATATTTATATTTATATATATAATATTTTAATTGTACATAGATTGGTCGGTTTGGCTCCGGTCTGGTCCAAAAATCACCCACCCCGGGACCGGCCCGAAACCCTAAACCAAATAAATTTTACAGCCCTGTTGATGCTAATTTGGGTTTGGGAGGGGATGCCCCTCCTTTCCCGATCTTCGCTCCTGGTTTCATCGTGTTTTCAGGGTAAACACGAGAATTTATAATTTTCAACCCCAGCGAAGTTAGCCATTGATAATATGCTAAGCAGTTCACGGAAGAATAAAAAAAGAAGCAAGTTTGTATAGTATCAGTTTCTTGGCAAAAAAATAGAAAAATGGATTGCGCCATAGAAGAACAGTACGCATTGTTTGTTTTTTCAGTTTAATTAAGCAATCTTTTTTCTTAGCAAAATTACATAAACTAGTGAAAACCGTAGATCACAGCTTAAATCCACTCAACATTTGTCCTCTTATTATGATCAGCATCGGATAATATTACAACCAAAAGACCCCTAAACTTCTTGAGCACTTATTCATGGAGCCAGCTTCCTCGGGTCTAGGCTCGTATATAATTACTTCATGATTTCGCCTGCACTCAAAAAATAAAAAAAGGAGCAAGGGCACAATTTTAAGAATATCGTTGCATGATTTAAACTAAATGACGAGGTTAGTGCAATCTCAATCTCAATGTGGCTGTATTTATTAGAGTAATGCTATTTAAAGGATTTTTATCTATATAGCATAATTTGATTTGTAAAATTTAAAATTTATATTCCAAATCAAATTATATCACGTAGATGGTGTGTAGTGTAAACATCTTCAAATAGAATTATTCTTGTTGATAATGATGCAAAGTTCAGAGGAAAAGTGTTAATTGACCCGGTCCTTTAGTATAAGATCGACTTCAAAAGGCCTATTGCACTGCTCGATCTTTAACACATTAATTTTTGACAGGGCGGTAATTGGGAACAGACTTAAAACGACCCTAGAGATGGCATTGGTCTGGTATGTAGTTTGGCACACTTGCTATACCCGAAAATGGAGACCCCAGAAAGCTATACTTACAAATAGTTTGGTGCATCAATCGGAAAGTTTCATAAGTTCATAATTTAAGGCCGTGGAGCATAAAACAAAATAAATAGTTGAGAAAGAGAGAGATTACATGGTTCAAAGTTGGCGGTGCACTTCTCGGGGAGTTGCAAAGCCATGTTCCGGTCCACACCAGAGATTGGGGGTCCATTCACAAGCACACACAAGCAAGGCTGGCCTAGAGCTTTGAGGGCATTGCAGCAGACCTCACTTGGTGGGAGTGGGCTAAAAGGTGCAACTGCTGCCCTGCATGGTATCAGCTGAACAAGTGCCGAGAAGAAGGTGCTCGGACAAGAAACAGCCTTTCCCGGCCCCATCAAACTTGTCATGACCAACATCAACACCAGCGGTGGCAAAGCCTTGGTACCAAAACGCTTCATGTTTCAACTCAGACTGTCTCCCTTATTGAATACTTTCTCCTTGCAAACAAGGAGTCTGAGAAGGGTTCAGATTTTATAGGAAGCCCAGGCTCATGCCAAATTGCAACTCTGTCCTAACTTGGGATCACGCTAGCCATCCCACCTTCATGCCAGCTACGCTATTTTATCTGTTTTGTATCTAAAAGGGAAAAAAAAAAATGCAGAGAAATACGATTGGTGTTGCAGATGAAATGGTTAATAAACTCAAATATCGTGACTATCTTCTTGCTCTTTAAATTTTGATAAACATTTAGCATGCTCTACTTAACATCTATATTCATAGTTTTATGCTCTCCAGGCCAATGACTTCCATTAATGAATCAGCCAAAACTACTTCACATCATATATAGTTGATAATTTAACTGCGCGGCTTCATGGCTTTCTTCTCGTCTTTGCTCATTTATGGCAAATTATATATTTTGTTTTTGCCTTTTATTTGCGAAGAATGTCAGCCACCCAAAAGAGACGGGAAAAAGCTCTACAGCTCCTCCAGTGACCACCGACTGCATATATTCAATTCCACTCGGTCAAAGGAACAAAATCAGTGTTCTCGATTTAGAAAGAAGATAGTCAAAATGAAACAAACTTAAAACCGTACGTAGCAAAACGAAACAACGTCATGGTGCATGTTGCTCTTCTTTAATGCGACTCATCTCATCATCCCGACAACCTTGAGATCGATGCCATTTGCATCTTCCAAAATAAGAACATGTGATTTCTGATAACAAGTTATCAATGTGCTCCTGTTTTCTTTCCCCTTTTAGGTTGATATTTGCAAGATTTGCTGGCAGCTGGTGATTCAGCAAATTGGCCCAAGAGGCTTGATCAGCACAGCATCTGATGCTATATGTGGCCAAACAACTACATAAGACGAAGAGGGAAAACAGAACATATTTGTGTTCCAAGTCAATTATGTGGTGACCTTTGGAACGCATACTTGTACGTGTTGACAACTTTTAAGAAAGAGATAAAAGCAAGAGTAGCTCCTCTTTGGTCTTGCATAGTATCTCATTTCATCTCAATATTCAAATATCTTCTAAACACAAATATTTTTAATTTCAAATTTTTAATTTTTTTATTTCATCATTATAACTTTTTCAAACTTTCAAATAAAATACAGAAAACAATTCAATTTTTTTAAATTTTAAATTAAAAATAATATTAAAAAAAATTATATTATAACAATATTTTAATTTCATAATATTTTTATTCAACTTTTTCTTTCTCATTTTTTAAATATTTATAAATCATCTTAACTCAAATTATTTCATTACTATTTACAAACTATTTCATTATTATTTATATATTTTTATCCGATTATCTTATATGTATAACCAAATAAGACAAAAATATATCTTGAAGAGAAATACATGCTTCCTAAGAACTTCTTCCATATTTAGTACCTCTTCTATTAGTCAATAAAAACAAATAAAAAAGATGTACGTAATTTTCGTAACAAAGACGCATGTCTAATACTGTTGGATAAGAATTGTTAGAGAAAAATAAAAAGTGAATAGTTTAAAAAAAATAATTCTATGGAAGAAAAGAGAAGACGGGAAATATAATAATTAAAATTAAAGAAGTAAAAACCAGCGGCGCATGAAAATAAGAAAAGAAATGATATTTATAATTGTAGAGTACTGTATAATTCTTTTGAATAAAATAAATAAATGTAGAATTTATATGAAAAAAATTATTTCTTTAATAATAAATCTCATACTTTTTTAAAATTATTACACAACACTACTTACACACTTCACAACTATAATTTACTTGAAACCCAACAATTCAAAGATAAAGTTAGAAAACTAACGAAACTAACATTTTTTTCTGAACAAAACAAATAAATCATAGAGAACTATATATATATATTTTTTTTAATTTTAGTTTTTCACTTTTCTTCATTATATTTTCCTTATTTATATTTATTTTGAATTTATTTTTTTAATTTCTTTATAAGAAATTCTCATCTTTTTATATGTTTTTGCTATACAAAACTAAATAATCATATCTTATATAATTATTATAATTTTTTAAGACTCACATAAAATAGAATAAAAAATTTTAATTTTTTAAATCTTAAAATTTAAATAATATTTAAATAATATTTTATTTAATTCTTAACAAAATAACTTATTTTATCTCATTTAAATTAGATAATTAAAGGAGTCGTTCCAACTTTTAATTTAAAATTAAAATTCGTTTGTTATGTTCATTTTCTTATCGGCTCTAGATAAGTTAGGCCCATTAAGCCCAAGCTAGGGTTTTGGATGGCTTTTGCACATCTATATATAGCCCTCTCAAACTAGGGTTTTGTGATAGAGCCTCTCGTTTTCATTCACTTACGGCGAGAGAGAGAGAGAGATTGGAATCCATGGCGCCGAAGCAGAGAACCCCTAAGGTGAGCAGGAACCCTGATCTGATTCGCGGGATCGGGAAGTACTCGAGGTCTAAGATGTACCACAAAAGGGGTCTTTGGGCTATCAAAGCCAAAAACGGTGGCGTTTTCCCTCGCCACGACGCCAAGAACAAGGCACCCGCTCCGGTGGAGAAGCCGCTCAAGTTCTACCCCGCTGATGATGTCAAGAAGCCTCTTGTAAACAAGCGGAAGCCTAGGCCCACCAAGCTCAGGTATTTCTTCAGATCTCCTAATATATACACGGAATGCTTGTTTGTAAATTTGGCGTTTTTTTTTTAGGGAGGGTGTTTTGATGTTGGGTTCTTTTTGTATTGTTTTGTTGCTGAGAAATTAGGGAAGTGTTTCGCTTTACAGTGGGTGAAAATGCATGGAATTATAAGAGGGTAGCTTTCATTTCATTTAATATCTTCCTGGCTGTTTACATTGGTAGATAATTGGAAAACGTTGAAAAGTTTTGGAAGTTATGCTCTTCATTCGATGGGGTAGATTCGTATGTCTATCTAGTTTTTTTGTAGGGTTTTCAATTTGGTTTAATATTTGTGAAATATGGGGTGACAGAAAGTGACGGAGAAAATTAAAACTTTTGAATCCGGTTTACTAAATCTATTATGGTAATTTTATTCACGCGCTTGGTTGTAAATTCAATTATATGACTGAATTGGGGTTTTCAATTCTGGCTGCCCGAGTACCCATTTATTATGTGGTCGTTATGATTTCTTTGGAATATATTCATTTTATTTTATTTTCTTGCAATTTGTAGGGCGAGTATTTCACCGGGTACTGTGCTGATCATACTTGCTGGGAGGTTCAAGGGAAAAAGAGTTGTTTTCCTGAAGCAGCTTACATCCGGGTTGCTTTTGGTCACTGGTGTGTGTTAGCTTGTTTTTGGTTAATTTTTTGTTCTGTTTTTGGATGAGAAGTAGTTGTATTAAGATAAATAACTGTGGATATCATACTAATTCGAGTTTTTGTTTCTATACATTATGTTCTACTTGTGAAATATTTGGAGTGTACTTGTGGTTTGAGTTGCATGAGATTGGTTTTGGGATAATTTATCAGACAACTGTTGGTTATATTGATCATCGAAATGAAATGCACTTTAATCACTGATTTTTTTAAGATGTTACTTTTCCTTACATATTCAGGACCGTTCAAGATTAATGGTGTTCCTCTAAGACGTGTGAATCAATCTTATGTGATTGCTACTTCAACGAAGGTTGACATTGCTGGAGTTAACGTGGATAAGTTTGGTGACAAATATTTTGCTAAGGAAGTTCAGAAGAAGAAAAAGAAAGGAGAAGGGGAGTTTTTTGAGGCAGAGAAAGAGGTTAGTAGCTTGATTGTACTTTTATTGTAAAATAAAACGTAATGTATTATATCAAGATGTCAGTTTGAGACTTTATTTTTGTAGGATTTTTCATCGCTATAACATGATCTTGTTTTTTGGGTTTGTTTATTTTGATTATCTATTGTCTGTCCAAATTTTAGGAGAGAAATGTGCTCCCACAAGAGAAAAAAGATGATCAGAAAGCTGTTGATGCGGCATTGTTAAAATCCATTGAGGGAGTTTCAGACTTGAAGGCCTACTTGGCTGCAAGGTTCTCTCTCAAGGCTGGCATGAAACCTCATGAACTGAAGTTTTAGATGAAGCACGGGCAAATTAGGGCTGATTCTCTTCATTACTCCTTTTACTTTTTTTGAACTTGGTCATGGCCGTTGTACTCTTCTAGTTCCATCGGTAATTGACAGTTACATTCTATGTGTTTTGTTCAATGGATTTTCCTTTTTCCAAATTTTGGTTATGGAGATGCAGGTGACTAATGATATGCACATATATGCATACACAGTGATCGGGCGAGGCCATATTTCTATGAGATTGTTTTTGCACTCATCGATTGAGTTACATATAATTTGATTGAAATGCTATGCTATGCCATTGCTTGTTATTTGCTTGAGAGAGAGAGAGAGAGAGAGAGAGGAAATGCTATAATTTGATTGAAACGCGTTATGATCTTGATCTAACGTCTAATTGTGCGCCTCAACCCCATCAAGTAGTCTGGCCAAGAGGAGAAACTCCGAGTTATCTGCTTCTGGTCTCTGGAAATGATGTATTTTACGTAGGTTAACGGCCCGACATCTTAACCCTTAGCTTGGTAGGTCTCTCTCTCTCTCTCTCTCTCTCTCTCTCTCAAAAGATGGGTTCGCTGCTTGATCTCCAGCGGTATTGTTAGGTCTCATACGTGGCTAACGGAAAACCAAGAAGGCAAATATCCAAACGCATAGGAAATGAGTAGTGAGGAAAGCACGGTAAAATGAGCTTTGTAAAGCATGAATATAACAAGAAGGAACTCATTTTAGGTTCTGCTTCATGAATCATGGTGTTGTATATTATTATGGAATATATCTCGAGTAAAGGGAATGCATTATGAAAACTAAAAAGAAAACAGAACATTTATTGAAACTCAGACTCAAACGAGATAGAGGTTGAAGTCACAGGAACTGAGGTATCCCCCAAACTAGAAATACTAACCATTTGTATCACAGTAAGCTGTCTGTCTGAGCTGGTAATCTCTTAAAGAAATTGCTGGGTACAGAAGGCAGCTTACTCCGAAACCTAGGATGCCTCAAGTAATACAAGCCTGCAAGCAGAGCCACTACTCTGAATGGTGTCGCATAAAGCACCACAGCTGCACAGAGACAGAATAATATGAAGAGGCCAGTCGCTCTTGGGTCTCTCCAGCTGAGAAGAGACTGAAATCTCTCTCCCTGTGTTGCTATGTCTCCCACCACTGTTTGAATCCTCCCTGCGACGCTTCTAAGCCTGTCATACCGCATCCGAACTATATCATGCGGTCTTGATGTAGGAAATGTGTCAAACTCCTCGTCAAGCTCATCAGGGTGCACTGCCTCTGCCCACGAGAGTTTAGTATCCATATGAGGCGGGTGTCGGGGGGGGAACCTATAGTTCCATAACCCAATGAGGAACATGTAGAGGAAGAGAGTTGGAAGTATAAGCTCTGGGTACCAAATCAATATCAGAAAAAGTATATGAACCAGAACTGATGTGATGGGGTTCTTCCAGTTGCAAACATCACCAAACCATCGGCTCACAAAAAACATGCCTGAAAGAAGTGAAAAAACTCTAAAGAAGTTGGCTTTGCTTCTTCTCATACTCCACATGTGGGAATCTATATCCAACATATACTCCACTACCTCTTTTCTAAGAGGCGGTTCGGCTCTACCAAGCCTCACTGCTACAATATTCATGGCTTGGTATCTCAAACTGTCCACTTGGTTCACCGTGAAAGGATGCAAGTAATGCATTTTAGGAAGCAAGGGATGCCCATAAACATATACCATATTAGCTAGAGAGAGTGTAGTGAAACGAACCGCTAGTTGGAGCTCCCCCATTTTCTTTACTCCGCGTGGTTGTAGAACAAGAAGTGGGTAAGCATGTGTATGTACCCTATGAGCTTCAAGTGTTGATAGCCGAATCCGCACCTTTCCAATCTGCGAGTCTTTTGCTGCATTGCCTGTTGATCTCTCCCCTCCACCCAAGTGGCAATTGTCGAAAACCCCCAATGTTATGACTGTGCAAGGATCGTAAACTTCCCATGTGTACTGCTCGTTCCACTTGGGACTCAGAGTGTCAGGGATTGTTCTTGTTCGAACCCATTTCTGGCCATACTTAGCTACGCAATAAGCGTCCGTACTTCCTCGGCCATCCTTCAACTTCATTGGGAGAAGCCCATGTGCACTCAAAATGCCCACTTCCAATATCCCAACTGGCTGCTTCCACAGCTGCCTTGCTGTTGGCCTTTGATCACTTGTGTACATAGTTGATTCATCTAGTACATGGTATCCACCTTCAAGACAAACTCTGAGGTGAATTCTGCTTGAGAACTTTAGTTCTTTCCTCCTGTCAGCTTCCAAGACTCCAAAACCAAATTTCTCAAGATTGAACCATCGAGAATGAACTGCTCGGTGGTCAAGCCGCCTTTCAAATGTGTCCAGCGGTAGGCTTATCTTTCCTAACACCTCATCTTTCGAAGGATGCATACGATCCTCAACGGTAATGAACAACTGCTCTTCAAAAGGCTCAGCTGCCACAAACACTAAATCTTCATTCCAAAGTGGGTTGGTAGTTGGGGTTGGACAAATCTTGGTTTTGAGCACTTGGTTTCCAACCTGAGCTTTGACAAAAACTTCTGGGACGCGGTTTCTGTCATTGGGCATCACATCCTGAGCTTCAATAACATTTACTCTGAGGTACCAGAGTTTGGGAGATACATACACCTTTGACCGGATGTTAAAAACACCCTCTCCATATACAGAAGCCGCATCCGAATGCGATGCCTCTGGGAAGGCTTCATCAGCCTGTGTTCCCATCCAAACTGCCAGCATGATCTCGCCCTTTACCTTCCCTTGTCCCCGTCGGTCCTCCAATCTGTACCACTGAGGTGCCAATGTGCTATCAGGTGGAACCCTGGTTGGAATCTCATTCAAGTCAAAAACCACTCGTCCCAGATAATCATCCCTTCCCACCATTTCTTTATCCTTTACAAAAACTTCTAGTACCGATGACTGAATTCGGTCCTTCGAGAAAGCAAAGACTTGATTCCACTCTGGATTCAGTTTCTTCTCATAATGCTTGGTTCTTCCTTTATAGTTCCCTAGCTTGACTTCCACATAAGGATCAGAGCTACTTGTGATGGAGCTAGGAGGAAGATCTTTTGCTTTCACCACTCGAACATACAGATGAAACGTCTGCTCAACAAGGTCGTAAGTGCTTGTAAATCTCTCACTGCTCATCCATCCTCTTCCGCCATATCCTGCACCATTTGGCCATCTCTCACCAAGTTGTGGGTTGGTGTCTTTCAAATCATAGTCGTCTTGGTGGCTAGGATGGCCTTGTTGATTGACTTGGTGCATGGTGAATGGGACACTTTGTGATCGTTTATCTATTGATACGCCTGGATGCTGCACAAATTGGTGTTTGTATATGTGTTGGACTCTTCCTGCTCTCTCTTCTACAAGTCCTTTGACCTCCTCTGTCTCTTCAGTAGGATCAGCACCAGTAGACTCAGCTGCTGCAACTGGGGAACTGGAAAAGTTTTCAACAGCAACTATAGAAATTCCGTTCACGGTTTCTGCTGTGGTAGTTTTTGGAGTTTCGACAAAAGGAACTTTTGTTTTTGGAACAGTGGCTAGTGTTTTGACTTGGAGATTTGTATTTTCTGAAATGGGAGGAGTATTAAGAGGAGGTAGAGATCTAGAACTCGGGGCTTTTGTTGGAGAGGATGGGGGAGGAGATTTTGGGTCAAATTCTGGTGTAATATATATTTTGAGTCCAATCTCACCTTTTACAGATGAGAAGAACCACTTCCTTTGTAATTGGAATATCTGATAAGCTTCCTCACCTTTCTTGACAATACTTGAGCAAGGAATTCTTACTTGACCAAGGAAGTTTCTACCAGAAATTGGTTTCCTCTCGTTGTAAACAGAAATTTCAATGGCTTGGTAATGATAGTTTTTTGTTTCATCAAAATCGAAGAGAAGTATCTGGTTCCAAATGGGGTTGAGGTTTTTTGGGATAGTTTTGGTTCGGCTTGATTGGTTTTCAAAATCAACTTCTACAAATGAACTGGCTGACCCTTCACCATCCTTGGGTATAAGATCATGAGCATCCACTACGACCACCACTAGCTTCATTCTCTTTTTCTTCTTACTTCGCTCCTATGAGAATCTACAACAAGTAGCACTTCACAAGAAATCTCAAACCCGATTCGGAAGCAAAGAAGTTCTATTTAAGAAGGCAGAAGATATTAAAAAGAAGATACAGTTAAAAGGTTCTTTCTCTCTGCCACAGCGGTGGCTAGTGTTATTTTGGATGAAGCAAAGAATGCTTTGATGAAGAAGCTGCCTGACTATTCTTAGAAACGCAAAGGACCAGAGGGAAATGGAGGGAAGGCATAAACCTTTTTTCTTCTTTTTTTAAATGTGTAAAAAGTGCAAGGGAAGTAGAACTGTAGAAGGAGACCAAAGGTTAACATTATCACCGTTGGTTACTTTGGTTGACAAGACAAGACATTAGAAATAAAAGAAAAATAATTGTAAAATTATATTTTACCATTCTAAACACCCCCATTATAAAAATGTTACATCAATTCTTTTTCATCAATTTTAGTGGTCAGATCTCAATGATGAGGCAAATTTCAGCTTATAATTATGGCTTAAATAATAACTTTGCTAATCTAATAAATACATTTCAAAAAAAAAAAAAAAAAAAAAAAAAAAAATTACAAGGTACAATTTTTCTTTAATAATTTAAGAGGTCAGATCTCAATGGTGCAGCTCAAGAATGTTGCAATTTCAATTTCCCTGCACGCGTTTGCTGAGATAAAAGCTGCAATTTAAGAATTAAGCAGCTGGGTTTTATAGCATCATCCTTCCGAAGAGCTAAACTTGGTCTTTATTTCACAGTGAATAAATAACAGATATCAAGGATAGATGGCATCAAAATTACATAACCAGTGCCCCTTCCTTCTGCGTAACCATGTTTGAATAATATATTTTTATATATATATATATATATAGAATATATAGATATATGATTCAAGGGAATGGAGGTCACGTGCTGGAAAAGCTATACAGATATATATATAGCTAAATCCCTTTCTTCTTCGGACAGAAATGCCAATGTGATGGGAAAAAAAGGGGCCGAACGTAGATTTAAAGAGAAAGCAAAAGGGACAGCAAAAGGGGCAGAAATGCCAATGCATTTTGCCGAGCTTCTTCTCTTTCCTACTTTTGGATCAACTGAGGGCCGGCATTAATCTTCTCCATCAATTTGAATGGCATGATACTAAAGACAATTGTTGAGATTATAGACACCACCTATCTCTACATTGGTATGATATTGTCTACTTTGGACCCAAGTTCTCATGGATTTGCTCTTGGGCTTTACCCCAAAAGACCTCATGCTCTCTATCTAATGTATCCTCTCTTTTTCTTATTTCTACAGTAGTCGTCGCATGCCTTTTATATGGCTAAATTACTTCAGCAACCCTAATTACTCTGATTCAAACACGTGGGCATATGCTAACTGATAGATTACAAAAAGTGAATCAGAATAATAAAGACAAATGAAGGCAGTGGTCACTTCTTTGACCATTAGATACAGGTTAGAAAGAAAGTTACAACTTTATCCTTCTAAATAAAATTGTTGACACACATTAGTCATCAATTTCTATCTTGTCATCAATTTGACTTCAAAGTTCCCCATCTCTAGTCAATTTTCCATTTTATTCCTTGGTCAGCCCTCCTCCATTTTGATCAAGTCTAGACAGTACTTGATCTTTGATCTTGGCAATGGTTTGGTCATTATATCTGCTAGGTTTTCTTCAATTGGCACTTTCTCCACTTTGACAGTACCACCTGCAACCACATCTCTTACAAAATGAAGTATAATATCAATGTGTTTTGATCTTTTATGAAAAACTTGATTTTTAGTAAGGTATATAGTACTTTGATTATTACAGTAAACTGTTATATTACGCTCAAATAAACCTAGTTCATTTGTTATACCTTATAACCATAAAGCCTCATTTATGGCCTCTGTCATGGCTATATATTCAACTTCAGATGTAGACAAAGCTACACCTGATTGTAAATTATATTTACAACTCATAGCACCACCAAAGGCAATGAATACATAACCAGTCAGTGACTTCCTAATGTCCAAGTTTTCAACAAAATCAGAATCTACAAACCCACAGATTTCTTGACCACTTAACACATTGCCACCAAAACTTAGCCTTAGCCTTTTAAGTACTAAAAC
This sequence comes from Pterocarya stenoptera, assembly GCA_003123785.1. Classification (NCBI taxonomy): domain Eukaryota; kingdom Viridiplantae; phylum Streptophyta; class Magnoliopsida; order Fagales; family Juglandaceae; genus Pterocarya; species Pterocarya stenoptera. The sequence goes on from QEOT01003308.1 coordinate 668,944, forward strand.
ACCCACTTCAATGCTTGCTAGTAGGGTTTCCCATGAACCTACTAACTAGACTAATAGCATAGGTAAGGTCTGATTTTGTACAGACCATTGCATACATGATACTACCTACTATACTTGCATATGGTATTTTTATCATAAATTCACTTTCATCATCAATTTTAGGGAACTGATGAACAAAAAGTTTAAAATGTTGTCCAATGTGGATACTTACAGATTTTTCTAAATCCATGCTAAATCTTTTAAGTACCATTTGTAGATATGTATTTTGTGATAAGTAGAGTAATTTCTTTTTTCTATCTCTAATTATTTCCATACTTAAGATTTTCTTAGCAGGTCCAAGGTCTTTCATTTCAAAAACAGATTTTAGAATTTATTTTTAATGCTCAATATGACATTTATCTTTACAAGCAATGAGCATATCTTCCATATATAACAAAAGGTAAACAGTGACATCATCAGAAATTTTAAAATATACACAGCTATCATAATTGCATCTTTTAAAATCATTTTCAATCACATGTATGTCAAATCTTTTATACCATTGTCTTGGGGAATGTTTTAATCCATATAAAGATTTTTTCAACAAAGACACATAGTTCTTATTGGATTTATTTATAAAACCTTCAAGAGGTTGCATGCACAGTGTTTCTTCTAATTCACCATGTAAAAATATAGTTTTAACATACAACTGTTCTAAAAGCAAATCATGATAAGTTGTGTAGGCTAACAATAATCTGATAGAACTGTATTTTACTGCAGGGGAGAAGATTTCATTGAAATCTATACCTTATCTTTGTGTAAAACCCTTTGCCACTAACCTAGCCTTGTACCTAGGTTTTTCTCCTCCAGTTATACCCTATTTTTTCTTGAATATCCATTTAGACCCTATGATTTTAACCTTGTCAGATTTTAATACCATTTCCCAAGTCTTATTCTTATGAAGAGATTCCATTTCTTCTTGTATTGCAATAAGCCAATTACTAGATTCTTTTCCACACATTGCTTCTTTATAAGACATTGGTTCAGGATCTTCAATGTCTTGTGCTACAAAGAGAGCATAGGTTGTAAAATCAGCTTGTGCAAATAACAGTGGAGGTCTTATAACCCTTCTTGACCTATTCCTTACAAGGTTATATGAGTCAATGATTTTCCCTTGGTCACTTTCTAAAGTAGACTTAGAATTATCTCCAGATTGTGGTTGCTTCTTGAGGCAGTGAGTTCAAAAACTCCACCTCAATCTGGACTTTATCTAGAGCAGTGATAGATTGTATCTCAATTGTGTCCAGTTGAGATCTGCCCATTTGTGACTCATTAAAGGTCACATCCCTATTTATTATACACTTTTATTTTCCAGGTTCCTCTATCCAAAGTTTATAACGTATAACTCCTTCAAGATACCCAACTAAAATACATTTTATTGTGCTAGGTTCCAGCTTGTTAGTTTTACTATGTGCATAAGCAACACAACTAAATACCCTTGGATTACTGTAGTCCGAGGGTTTATCTGTTCATAATTATTGGGGAGTTTTACAATTAATGGCAGTGGATGGACTCCTATTTATCAAATACACAACAGTACTAACTGCCTCTACCCAACAAGTTTTTGGTAATTTAACATTGGACAACATACACCTAACCCTATCAAGAATTGTTATATTCATTATTTCAGCTAAGCCATTCTATTGGGGTGTTTCCCTCACTGTCCTATGCCTTGCAATTCACTCCTTTTAGCAATAGTTATTAAACTTATTTGATAAGTACTCAAGTCCATTATCTGTCTTAAGTTTTTTAACCTTCATCCTGACTTGATATTCAACCAAGGTTTTCCATTTCTTAAATTTGTTAAATGTGTCACTTTTCTGTACAAGGATATAAACCAAAACTTTCTTAGAATAGTCAACAATAATGGATAGGAAATAATTCCCCCCACCATGAGAACTAACCATTGCAGGCCCGCACAGATCAGAATGGATAGAGTCCAAACTTTGTTTAGTAAGTTGTGTACTGGTTTTGAAGCTAACAAGTGGACTTGCCTAGTATACAATCTTCACAAAATGGAAGGTCTCCCAGGTCTTTGTCACAAAGTAACCCCTGTTTTTGGAGTTCATTTAAGCCTTTATGGCTAACATTCCCTAGTCTTTTGTGCTAGAGTACAGTATCATTGTCCAAAGGTTTCTGGACAGCAAAAGCATGTCCTATAGAAATATGACCTACTAGAGTATAAAGACCATTCTTTATTTCCCCTTTCATTATTATTAAAGACCCTTTAGCAACCTTTAGAACTCCTGACTCAGATTTAAAAGTGCAACCAGATTTATCAAGATTTCAAGTGAGATTAAATTCCTCTTAAGATCAAGTATGTATCTTACATATTTTAATATCATTTCCACACCATCATGCAGTTTTAATCTAATTGTACTAATTTCAAAAACTTTGCAAGATTTATTATTACCAAGCATAACATGTCCATTATCAAAATTAGAGAAAGTTTCAAACCAAGATTTACAAGGACACATATGAAAAGAACATCCTGAATCTAAAATCCATTCATTATTAGATTCAGTCTCTGAGATACAAAGTACCTCAACACTCATATAGCCCTCAGAAATAACAGAAACATTTCCCTCATGTTTAAACTTATCCCCCTCTCTAGTTTTCTTTTTTGGACAATCTTTCTTGAAGTGTCCCTCTTTGTGACAAATGAAACACTTCAATTGTTTTCCTTTTGATTTTGATCTACCCTTATTCTTCTTTCCTTTATAACCAGGTTTTTCAGATCTTCCCCTAGCCACTAACCCCTCTCCAGTCTGAGTTTTAGTTTTAAAATTATTCTGAAGGTCCCTTGCATGCAATATAGATTGCACCTCATCTAATGACAAACTCTCTCTACCATACATAATTGTTTCTTTTAGGTTAGCATATGAACTGTCAGGAGAACTCAATAATAGTATAGCCTGATCATCATCCTCTATTGTGATGTCTATGTTAGCAAGATCTAGGATGATTTTGTTAAACTCATCTAAATGATCTTCAATAGACACCCCGGGTCATTTTAAAGGTATACAGCTTTGTCTTCTTAAGAAGACGATTGGCCAGGGACTTGGTCATGTAGAGAGATTCTAGTTTTGACCAAATCTCTACAGCTGAAACTTCATTGGCTACCTCCCGAAAGACCTTATCCCTTAAAGAAAGAATCATGGCACTATGTGCCTTTTGTAATGTCTCAGGTTTAACCTTCTCATTGGTAGAGGAACTAGATTGTTCCTTTAAGGACCCCTTAGACAGCTTCTTGTCTCTAAGAAATGCATCATGGAGACCATGTTGTATTAAAAGAGCCCTCATTTTAATACGCCAGAGACCAAAATCATTTTTTCCTGTAAATTTCTCCACCTCAAACTTAGTAGAACCCATCTCAACCTAGGCTCTGATATCACTTGTTGTTAATCTAGGTTTCAACAAGAACCTGACTCTAATACCACTTGTTAGGACTATGGACACCACTTATCTCCATATTGGTATGATATTGTCCACTTTGGGCCCAAGCCCTCATGGATTTGCTCTTGGACTTTATCCTAAAAGGCCTCAAACCAATGGAGATATTTGTCCATCCTTATATACCCATAATCATTTCTACTTCTAGCTAATGTGGGACTTTAGTCGCATACCCAACAATAATCAATGCCCCTTCAAATATTACTTGATCATTATCATGGTCTATCTAGGTTTCTTGGATTCCAAAGTAGAGCTGCTCTCACCTCACCTACCTTATCCTTATCTGACTTGTATTAATTATTAATTTTATAAAATTTTACAAACTTATTCAATAAAATTTAATCCCAAACTATTAAGGGCCTCAGCAGCAAAGAAGAAGACGCCAAGCATATGTTGTCCACAGCACATCCCTCCTGTGCACTGCAGCTAACCAACTCAGAACTTTCTGGAATTGCCTCTGACAACATCAGCCAATAAGAGCCTCGACATCTGGCTATTCTCTAGAATATTCTTGTGTAACAAACTTAGTGATGTGTAATTATATGAGTGTCATTTGTAAAGATTTGCCTCGACTATGTAGTCATATAAAAGGTAGAGGAATACTGGATGTAAAGTGTGGAAAACAGAGGAAGGAAAACTAATCTGAAATTTAGAGTTTCTTGGCTACACAATTCCTCAAACACCTTGTGTGCCAATCTTTATCTTCCTTATTCAGTAGATTCAATATGGTATCAAAGAACCTCAAGGACTAAGCGTCCCATTCTTGTTTAGATCATGCATCTTCTTCCACCATCGCCAGTCCCGAAGGCTCCAATAGGTTCGTTTGAAGTCATGGTAGCAACCAATTAATTAAAACACACATTTAGTTTAACAAAGAGAACCTACTCGAAACTTGCTGGGAAATATTTTGAAACAATTTGTAAAGTAGATAATATATAAAATAATAAGAATAAATTAGAAAGAAAGAACCCGGTGTTGAGGCACGTTGTGATTGACGATTTTCTTAGAGTAGATTCCACCGCCTCCAAAGTTAAACATGCACTAGGTTTCTTGACAATCTATTCTCAAGATACAACAACGTCGGTTCCCGTTAATCTCCTTGTTATTGCATACAAAAGGAGATCCTCAAACCCGATATAAAATAACCAAAGCCCAAAGAAATAAAGAAAAAAAGACTGAGGAAGTGTTTTTCCAACTTTTTTAGAGAATTTAGAGTGAATAAATTTGTGGGTATTGTTCTCTATTTATAGACAGTGAAATGACACTTATGAAAAGTTACAACTTATTTAAATGAAATAGTACTTATGAAAAGTCAATACATATAAATGAAATGATACTTGTGAAAAGTTATAACTAAAATGAATGAACACTTTTGAGAAGTCACAAGTTTTCAAATATTAGAGAATACATTGAAAATGTTTCTAATTCACCAAATGACATAACCTTTTGTTTGGTTGGCCAACGGTTAAGACTCCTATCTCCAAGAGTCATGCATTGATTCAAGTCAACATGACACATTTTCATTTAAATCTAAACAACCTAACTGATACATTGAACAATGGTAATAGTTCACATTATTATTTACTTAACATTAAATATTTTAATAATTTTTTAAGTTTAAAAGCCAACAATCTTCCACCTGATCAAAATATTTTAAAAGACATAATAGAATAAAATTTTATTTGAGCTAAGTACTATGTATCAATAGAGATAGCTTGCAGCTTTGAACGTCCACCTAGTGTTAGCGTGTTTCCATTTGAAAAATTCATGGTGAACCAAGTCTTGAACCAGAATATTTTAACTTAGGTTTCTCTACACCACACACATAGTACTACATATATCAGGTTCCTTTCAAGGTGGTGCATAAAGGTCGTGCACCGCATCTTGGATTCATAAGCACTCTAGGTAATAGCACAACTATTCTAGATTATGGCCCCATAGTCACACTCACATAGGTGAATCATTTAAGGGTACTTGCAATTCAATACCTTGCCTTAGTCTTGGACTCATTCAAAGCATTTTGTTTTTCTTTTACCATTGCATTTGTAGCACTTATACCCTACGGATGGACCTATGATAATATTTTAATAGTGCTATTCAGTCATTCAAATAGTTTGTTCTTCCTATTGAACATTCTTCTTGGGATCTCCAGTTAGGAATATTGGGTTGCCGTTACCGATGACCTAATTAATGGCTTTAGTCCCATTCCCCTTGATGTACGTATAACCTTTGACTTTACCAGTCCTTTCGTCAAATGATCCGCTAGGTTATCTTCTAACTTTACATATTCCAAAGTCAAGTATCTATTCTTTATTAGGTATCTTATCATAGAATGTCTAATACTCAAATGTCTCCTCTTTTGATTAAAATGTTTATTATTACAAACACTTATTAGAGCCTGATTGTTACAAAGAATAGAAACAACTGACATTGATTTTTTAACTAGCGGAATTTCTAATAATAAATTCTTAAGCCACTTTTTACCTCGTGTCCGATAGTATCCAAGGCTATTAATTCAACCTCCATAGTGATCGCGAAATCGCAGTTTGCTTGGAATATCTTCAAGCCACAATTGCTACACCAAGAGTGAAAATATATCCACTCGTTCCCTTACGATTTACTGTGTCAGTTATCCAACTAACATCATTGCATGCTTCTAATACAGTGGGATACTCATAATAATTGATACCATATGTCATGGTTTCTCTCAAGTATTTAAGAATTCTGTCTAATGCCTTTTAATGAGAATCATCATGCCTACTAGTATAGTTGCTAAGTCTACTCACAGTATGTGAAATATCAGATCTAGTAGCATTAACTGTGAGATCTCTAAAATTATTAGTTATTTTATTATTATTGATTTATTTCAATTTATTATTATTATTAGTTTTATTTTATTTTACTTGTTGTGCTTTTTATTTTATTTGTATATGTTTTCTAATTGGGCTTTTAATTTGTAGTGTTTTATTAGTGGGCTGTGTGTGTGTGTGTTTGTAATGTGCCGTGGGTGTGTGAGTAAAGTAGAGGGCCCAGCCCGTGTGAGTAAAGTGGAGGGCTCAGCTTCTGTGTGTTTAATTTAAGTTCAACCCGTGTGATAAAAGTGACCCAACCCCTTGTGTTTTAAAACCCAACCCGTATGTATTAAAACATGGCCCAGCCATGTGTTTCTTTATGCCCAGCCCCTTTCCTTCTAAAATGAAAACGGTGAGTTTTGGAGAAAAGCTCTAGGGCTTCATCACTTCTCCCTTGCGCCGTGTAGCTTCTTCTTCCTCTTTCTTTTTCTTTTCTTCTTCATTTCTTTTGGTTTCTTCTACTTGCAGTTGCTGCCGACGCCATTTTATCTCCTCCAATCAAAGCACAACAAGCACACGTTTTCTTCTTTATCTCCTCATCGGCCACCTCCTTCTTTTCTCCACCTCAAGCTTGCATGTTGCCTCTGTGTCGTTCGGCAATGGATTACTTAGTGCACGGTTAAGCCATTACTCCACATGTCCGCACCACCTCCATTTTCACCTCCACGGCTTACACTGCTGTTTTCTCGTTCTCTGTCCGTGAGCCACGCAAACTACTGCATGTGAGCTGATGCTCATCTACGAAATTAAATCCGAACCTCTCGGCCTATAAATAGGACCGAAACTCTCAGTTATCAAGGCATCCCGAAATTTGCTCACCTCAAATCTAAGTGCTTAGATTATAGTTTTGTGAATTTTGTTGGTGAATCCGAAAGTTTGAGTGGTGTTGTGTGTCCTGTTTTATCCATAAAAGCCGTGAGTTTCCCTTGGTTTCCTGTGATTTTTGGTGCTTGCTGAGAGTGCACCTTCACCCTCGTCATCCTTCAGAATTTCCGTCTTCGATTGTGAGTAAATTTCTAAAATACGACCCAGGAGTTTTAATCGGCATTATTATAATTAATTGTTGTTTATAAACTGTTGGTTTGTGATGGGCCTAGAGCCGTTGATGTATTGGGAATAAAATTATAGTTGATGTTGGATTTAGGCCGGATTAGAGGATAAGATTATGCGTGTTTTAAATTGTGAAATTGTATAAATTGTAATTATTGTGATATTAATAAATAAGCAAATGTCATCCAATATTTGTAATCATACATATTTATCGTCTTTAATAAATTGTGCTACAAAGTCACGCTGTCTGTTTGGAAATTGAGATTTAATCTGTGGGTGCGTGTGTATCACGACCCCAAGCCGAGATGGGGGATTATCTCGGTGGAACTTCTCTGGTCATCCGAGAGCGTAATAGACTGACGTGACTTCCTCTGAATTGTCGCAGGGCGACGACGGGAACGGACAAGACGGTAACGCTCTCGTACCGATTCCGTGGCCTTTCGCTGGCGGGGTTAGAGGATCCTTGGCCATGTACGCGCTGAACGCGGAACTGGGCATCGCTAGTTACGAAGTCTCATGCACGAACGTTACCCGTGGTGTGATGATGAGAGCCAGGGTGTGCATATGGTCCATAGAGGAGGCCGTAGTGCATGCTTAATAAAATAATTGATATATATATTTATATATATATGGGTCAATTGGGATTTTGGCGTGGTGATTAAATGTGTATTTTTGAGAAAATATGTGGAAATTGTTTCTTCATGTTTGACCGTATGTGGTCGTGTTGATTATATTAATGTATCTTAATCTCTTGAGTGCTATTTTGGTTAAGTACTTGCTGAGATGTTATAATCTCACGTGGTGTTTTACCCTGCGGTTCCGTCTTATGGTACCGTAGATTTTGACGCAGAGACTGATTATGAGCCTGAAGGACCGGCTCTGCCGGAGGCATGATTTGCTGTTATGTTATATTGAAAATATGAGTTTTGTTTACTCTATTATATTTGTTTTCTGTAAATTATATATCGGATGACTGTAATATTATTGTAAGGAATATTTGGTTTTGAATGTTTTGGTACTTAATAAAGTATGACCTTTTTATTTATCCGCTACGAGTATTATATTGTACACTCATTAATTATTATACACACTCTGAGCACTCGTCGTTGGGGTGCGTGATCCGTGTGATCATCATCCCGGTGTCACTAACCTCACTAAAATAACACGTGAGGGTCGAGGGCGCCACATTAACAATATATAATAATGTACCAATAATCTAGAAATATCTCAATTGTCACGCATGATCTCCAATATTCTTACTTAAATGCAAACAAGGATCAATAGGAGTATTGGCATGTTTGTATTCGAATTTCTCAAATTTTATAAAAATATTTTCAATATAATGAGATTGATTTATGCTAATATCATCACGAGATCTCATTAATTTAATATCAAGAATTACGTATGCCTCTTTCATGTCAAAATTTTTAGATAAAAAGTTTTTGACATCAAGAACAATATCTATATTGGTACCAAATATGAGAATATCATCAACGTAAAGATATAGCATTACGCATGAACCATTAACTATTTTAGTGTATAAACACTTATCAGATTCATTTATATTAAAATCATAAGACAAAAATTTATCAAACTTTTGGTGCCATTGTTTAGGGGCTTGCTTTAAACCATAGAGAGATTTAATAAATTTACAAACTTTCCTTTCTTGTCCTAGAACCACAAGCCCCTCGTGTTGATCCATGTATATCTATTCTTCTAAATCGCTATTAAGAATGTGGTCTTTACGTCCATTTGATGAACCTCAAGTTTATGGATTGTTGCTAGAGTAATTAGAACACAAATTGTGGTTGTTCTAGTAACAGGAGAATATGTATCAAAATAATAGATATCCTCTCTTTGTGTAAGGCCCTTTGCAATTAGTCCAACTTTAAATTTATCAATAGTACCATCAGGTCTCAATTGCTTTTTAAAAATTTACTTACATTCAAGATGAATATCACATAAATTCCAATTGCCATTAATCTCTAGAGATTTCATCTTATTATTTACTCTTTCTTTCTAGAAAGCAGAATCAACGGAAAGCACGACATCCTAGAAAATCAACAGGTCTTCCTCCATAGAATAAGTATTAAAGTCATGTCCAAAATTATTTTCCTTTCTAACTTGTTTTCCTCTTCCAATTTCATTTTCTAACCTAGATGCAATTTTAAGATTAGATATAATGGTAGGTTGACTACTGGTGGAAGGAAAATTTACTGTAGGTAAATATCTTTCTAATTTATTTTTGAAAGGAAATAGATTTTGAAAGAATGTTGCATCCCTAAACTCCATGATGGTGTTAGGATCAATACATTGGACTTCTGGTTTTATAATTAAAAAATCTATATATAGAACTATGTCTAGCATACTCAATGAATACTGCATTTATTGTGTTGGGACCTAATTTCATTTTTTTAATTTTTGGAACATTAATTTTTACAAGACAACCTCAAACTCTAAAGAAATTGATATTAGATATTCTATCATTCTAAGGTTTATATGGTGTCTTGTTAGATCCCTTAAATGATACTATGTTTAAGATAAAATAAGATGCAAGTATTGCTTCCCTCCACTATTGTTCAGGTAGGCGGAATTAGAAAGCATGCATTTGATCATATCTATTAAAGTTCTATTTCTTATTTTAGAAACGTAATTGAATTGGGGAGAACATAGAACCGTTTTCTCATGTATAATATCATTCTCCTCATAATATTGAATCAATTGATTATAAGAGTATTTGCCTCCTCTATCAGATATGATAATTTTAATATTTCTTTTCAATTGGTTTTCAACTTCAGTTTTATAGACGATAAATTTACTAAAAGATTCATCTTTTATTTTCATCAAGTAAACATAACAAAATTTGGACATATCATCTAAAAAGTAATAAAGTATTTATTACCACATTTAGAGGAGACACCATTTAAATAGCGACCATCATTATAAATTAATTCAAGTAGCAACGAATTTCTTATAACAGATTTAAATGATTTTTTAGGTTGTTTTGATTGAACACAGATTAAATATTTTTTATCCAAATCAACAGGAACTTTAAAAATAATCTCTAAATCCAATATTCTTTTAATATTATGATAATTAACATATCATAACCTAGCATGCCATATTGAAGAGGAACATGTAGAAAATGCAAATTTATTATTAAAATAAAATTTGTCTACTACATTATTTTGAATATTTATTACAAACAAACTATCACTCACATAACCTTTCCCCACAAACGACCCATATTTAGTTGCAATAACTTTATTTGATTGAAATAATAATGTATAGCCTGCTCCTCTAGGTAAAGGTCCACTAATTAAGTTTCTCCTCGCCTCTAGTATGTAAAATACTTCTTCTAAAGGAAGAGTATTTCCAAACGTTATATTGAGCTCAATTTTTCCTACTCAAAATATTTGTGCAGACGTGGAGTTACCTATTGTCACTTTCATGCCGCTTATATCATGATATGTTGAAAAAATATTGTGGTAAGAAATGACATGTACATTGGCTCCTATGTCTACTATCCAATTAGTAGCACTACAAGCCATATAAACTTAGGGACTTATAGTTACATACTGTTCATCGGTTCTAACGGAATCGGTCCCAAAAAGCACTATATAAGCTTATGGGTTAGGCAATCTTGATTATTCATTGCTTTGATTTTTCTTCTTATTATAGTAATAATTTTTTGGCCAAATAACCCGGTTTGTTACAGTTAAAATAAATGAGTCTCTTATCATCTTTGTTGATATAAGACTTTGGTTTTAAATTATTCTCATAATTAGTTTTACCCTTATTGAATTTGGACTTATGATGTAATGAGTTCTTATGTGTTTTATGGCTTTATACAATATTTGCTTTAGATTAAAAATTTGAAACCAATGATGGGACATGATCACTTTTCAAGTGTTGTTATTGGATCATAATGGCAAAGATCAAGGTTCTATGATCATATCTTCAATTTAATGTTTAAGAAATAGGCCAAAATTCTTTTATGAATGAGGCAATTTGTCTATTGTACAAGCAATTTAGATACGCTCGATAATACCCATTTCCCGTTGAGCCAATTTATGGTAAATGATAACTCATGCATTTGCTCTACCACATATTTGGAATCATCCATTTTAAAGTCGAGTAACTAGCTTATGGTGTACTTATCCATTCCGGCATCTTGTACACTATATTTTTTTTTATCAAAAGTATTTCAAATATTTTTGGCAGATTTAATGTATAGGTAAACATAAAAAAATGTATCACTTAAATGATTTAAAATCATACATCTACACAAATTATCTTTTTCTACATATGTTTGCAATTCAATAGTATGCGTAGGCTCATGAAAATATCATAACAATGATCATTTTCAATAACAAAATATAATCCAAGTATTGTAAGAAATATTTTCATCTTTTCTTGATAAAGCTTAAAATTGACTCATCCAAAATTTTCAACTGCAATAGGTTTGTTTGAAGTCATGGTGGCAAGCAATTAATTATAACACACATATAGTTTAACAAAGAGATTCGACTCTAAAATTGTTGAAAAATATTCTGAAACGCTTTATAAATTAGAGAATATGTAAAATAATAAGAACAAAGTAGATTTCACCGCCTCTAAATTTAAACATGCACTAGGTTTTTTGACAGTATACTCCTAATATACAACAACGTTGGTTCCCGTTAATTTCCTTGTCGGTGCACACAAAATGAGATCTTCAAACCCTATATAAAATAACCAAAATCCAAATAAAAAAAGACAAAAAGAATGAGGAAGTGTTTTTCTAACTTTCTTTAGAGAATTTAGAGTGAATAAATTTGTGGGTGGAGTTTCCTATTTATAGAGAGTGAAATGACACTTGTGAAAAGTCTCAACTTATTTAAATGAAATGGTACTTGTGAAAAGTCAAAACATATAAATGAAATGGTATTTGTGAAAAGTCACAACAAAAATGAAGGAGCACTTTTGAGATGTTAAAACAACAAAGTTCTTATGTTTTTCATTTCTTGTATTGGACTATTACAGAGGACCCTTTATATAGACATGGGCTAACTGCTTTGTACAATTTTGCAGGAGCTAGAATATTCTAGAGCACTAAGGCACGGGTTTGTTACAAATGACGCGCAGCACTATATGCTGCCATTCGGTGATGCGCAGCACTACATGCTGCCATTTAGTTACGTGACAGCACTGGAATGTTGGTGCTGTGATTCTTGTGAGCTGGAAATTCTTGCAGAGACTATACTAGCCTTGACATCCCCCCTCAAGTCAAGCCGCAGTTGCCGAAGGCGTAGACTTGAACACAGAGCAGCGAAGCGGGCAGCTGATAAAGGTTTGGTTAGTATATCTGCGAATTGATCCTTTCCAGAGATGAAATTGACATGTAGAGATTTGTTGAGAACTCTATCACGGACAAAGTGAAAATCAATTTCAACATGCTTTGTCCGTGCGTGAAATACTGGATTAGATGAGAGGTAAGTTGCACTTAAGTTGTCACAGTAAATGAGAGGAGCTCGAGTGGGTCAAATGTGAAGGTCACGGCAAAGACTTTGTAACCAAATAACTTCTGCTGTGGTGTTCGCCACAGCTTTGAATTCAGCTTCGGTTGATGAACGGGCCACGGTGTTTTGTTTCTTTGAGGACCAAGATACTAAATTGTGACCAAAGAAAATACAATATCCGCTTGTTGATCGCCGATCGTCGGGGCACCCAGCCCAATCGGCATCGAAAAATGCAGTAATATTAAGATCAGAAGCAGGAGAAATCTGCAAACCAACAGTTGGTGTATACTTGAGATATCTTAAGATACGTTTGACAGCACTCCAATGCTGAATACGAGGGGCATGCATAAATTGGCATACCTTGCCGATGGCAAAAGCGAGGTCGGGGTCGAGTGAATGACAAGTATTGTAACGAACCAACAGTACTGCGATACAGCTTTGGATCCTCAAATAAATTCCCAGTAAAGGCACTGAGATTCTCCGTAGTAGACATTGGAGACTTGACAGGTTTTGCCAAGTGCATGTTGGTTCGGTGAAGCAGATCAGTGACATATTTTTGTTGTGTGAGGAGCAGTCCATTTGCGTTGGTGGTAGCTTCGATGCCCAGAAAAAAATTCAGTTTGCCAAGATTGGTTATAGGAAATTCTTGACGTAGAGCAGCAAGCAAGTCCGAAATGCACTGAGTTGAGGACCCTGTGATGAAAAGATCATCAACATAGACTAACACAAATGTTGTAGTCGAACCAGACATGCATACGAACAGTGAGGGATCTGTGGAAGATATAGTAAATCCAAGTTGAACCAAGCGGCAACTCAAGCGAGAATACCATGCTCGAGGTGATTGGCGAAGACCATAAATTGCTTTATGCAATCTACACACATGAGATGGAAACTGAGAGTGAGTAAATCCGGGAGGTTGAGCCATAAAAACTGTTTCGGTGAGAGGACTATGCAAAAATGTATTTTGCACGTCGTATTGTCGAATAGACCAGTGATGAGATACTGCCAGTGCAAGAACAAGTCTGATAGTAGTGGCTTTTACAACAGGGCTGAAGGTTTCTTCAAAATCGATGCCCAACTGTTGCAGGAATCCCTTTGCAACGAGGCGCGCTTTTCTTCTTTCGATGAAACCATTGGGAAGTCGTTTAGTTCGAAACACCCACTTGCAGGTGACTGTTGCTGGCTTGAGAAGAAGGAACTAATGACCAGGTGCTATTTTCAAGTAGTGCATTAAATTCCTTAGCCATTGCTGCTCTCCATTCAGGATATTTTTGGGCAATCGTATAACATGTTGGTGTCTCAGGTATGAGTTCAGTTTCTGTAAGAAGTGCACGAGGTAGAGGCCATTTAATTGTGCCATCTGTGAATTGCCGAGGACGGAGGCTTTGTGTCTGTGATCTGGTCACCATTGAATGAACCTGTTGAGGAGCAATAGATGGTGCAAAATCTTGTGGAGTCAGTGATGGAGGAGGAGAATGTGCAGGTGGTGAACCAAGAATTGAGGTAGGGGAATAGGAGGTTACTGTTGGAAGATTAAAAAGGGGGAGGGCCACGTGAGTGGATGATGAGTCGGGTGTTGAGTGAGACACAGACGCAAAAGGGAATTTAAGCTCATTGAATTTTACATCATTTGAAATGTAAGCTCGACCAGTTTTTATATGATAGCAAATAAATCCCTTATGATTTGGACTATGTCCAAGAAAGGCACGAGACACCGAACGGAAAGAGAACTTATGACTGTTATATGGAGTTGTTAATGGCCAGCATTCAGCACCGAATACACGTAGAGTTGAGTAGTCTGGATGTTGTGTATTAAGAAGAAAATAAGGCGAGACATTATTGAGAGAGGATGATGGTAACAAATTAATTAAATAAACCGCATGAAGAAAAGCGTAAGGCCAGAAAATAAGGGGAACCGATGCATGAGCAAGTAAAGCTAACCCCGTATCAACAATATGGCGATATTTTCTTTCGACAATGCCATTTTGAGTATGAGTGTGTGGACATGTAACACGATGGTTTATTCCACATGATGCCAAATAAGTCGAAAAAGTTCTGAATTCGCCCCCCCAATCGGATTGAAATTGTTTGATTTTGGTATTAAATTGTAATTCAACTTGTGCTTTGAATTTAACAAACATATCAAATGCTTGGGATTTTGTTTTGAGAGGAAACAACCATGTGTGACGAGAGAAATCATCAACGTAACTGATATAAAATCTATAGCCATCATGTGATACATGTGGGGAAGGTCCCCATAAATCTGAAAAAATAAGTTCAAAAGCTGAGGAGGACGATGAGGCCGTTTGTGAGCTGGAGTCCTATGAGATTTGGCCTTAGCACATGCCTCACAGAAAGCTGGAATCATGGAAGGATCATATGGGAGATCATGCTGATGGAGGATGGATCGAACAAGCTTTATTGAAGGGTGGTCGAGCTGATGATGCCACACTGGAACTGAAAGAGAACTGGTTTGAGCAGATGGATGATTAATTGAAGGTGAAAAGGAGTAGAGGCCATTATTTGTAGTTCCTTGAAGAAGAATTGTCCTCGAGTGGCGATCCTTAACACAAAAATGATCAGAGAAAAATTCAAAATACACATCATTATCAAGGCAAAACTGACGGACAGATATAAGATTTTTCTGGAATGATGGAACACAAAGAATTTTATTAAGAAGGAAAGTTGAGTTGGGAGTAGAGAAAGAGGCTGAACCAGTATGGGAAATTTGCACAGGTGAGCCATCACCAACTCGAAGATGTTCAGCACCATTATAGTCCGTAACATGCATATTCAACTTAGCCAGATCACTTGTAATGTGGTTTGTAGTAGTTGTGTCTGGATACTAAGATGCATCAGTTGGGTAGTTGGAGGAAAAATTAGCCGTAGCTTGAGGATCATTTGTGTATGGCTGGTCGTAACGATAGTAGCAATGGACAGCAGAATGACCAGGCCGAGTACAAACCTGACAGACTATACGAGTGTCAGTAGGTGAGGAAAAAGTATTACCAGTGTTACTTGAAAAAGAGCCTCGAGCTCTTTGAGAATTATAGCGACCACCACCACGAGCTCGAAAGTTGTTTCGACCCCCACGAGGACCTCGACCACGGAAATTTGAGGGAGGTTTGGCTGAGTAGTTGGCTGACGCATCAGAGGGAAAAAGGCTTGAGTTAGAGTGATGAAGCATTCGTACTTCATGGGCAAGCAAATGACCGAGTAGTTCATCTGGTGAAATTGGTTCAAGACGAGTAGTTACTGAAGAAACCAGTGGATCATATTCAACACCAAGACCAGCAAGAAGGTATGGCACAAAGTCAGCAGGTGAAAGGGGACAACCTGCTGCAGCCATGGTATCGGCAAGTGATTTAGCTCGACAGAAGTAGGTGGAAATGGAGTCAGAGCCCTTCATAAGGGAAGCAAGTTGGAGTTGTGTTTGGATGATACGGGCTTGAGAAACAGAAGCATAGGTGGATTCTAAAGAGAGCCTTACGGCTCGAGCTGTATTACAGCCAACTATCTGTGCCATAATAGGTTCGGAAAGGGAAGATATTAGTGCAGACATTACTAATTGGTCTTGCTGGAGCCATGAGTCATAGGCAGGATTTGGGGTAGAGTTTTCAAGCAATGGTTTGGGAGGACAAGTTCCATCTACAAACTTATAGAGACACTGACCACGAAGGTAGGGAACCAACTGGACCTTCCATAACAAGTAATTTTCTGGGGTAAGTTTAACAGAGATAGTATGAGAAAAATTTGGATGAGGGAGGGAGGAAGAAGAAGTAGCCATGGACACGAGTCCTTTTATGGCTCTGATACCATGTTAAAACAACAGAGTTCTTATGTTTTTCATTTCTTGTATTGGACTATTACAGAGGACCCTTTATATAGACATGGGCTAACTGCTTTGTACAATTTTGCAGGAGCTAGAATATTCTAGAGCACTAAGGCACGGGTTTGTTACAAATGACGCGCAGCACTATATGCTGCCATTCGGTGATGCGTAGCACTACATGCTGCCATTCAGTTACGTGACAACACTGGAATGTTGGTGCTGTGATTCTTGTGAGTTGGAAATTCTTGCAGAGACTATACTAGCCTTGACATGAGAAATTATAACTTTTCAAATATTATAGAATATATTGAAAATGTTTTTAATTTATCAAAAGACACAACCTTTTGTTTGTTAGCAAGCGGTTAAGACTCCTATCTCCAAAGCCATGCATTAATTCAAGTCATCATGACACATTTTCATTTAAATCTAGATAATCGAACTGATACGTTGAACAATGCAAATAGTTCACATTATTATTTACTTAACATTAAATATTTTAATTATTTTTTAAATTTAAAAACCAACAAAAGGGACCTTAGAAAGTTATGGGTCAAAAAGGATATTTTTACCATTTGTATATAATTAATGTTTCATCTCATATTTTTTTATTATTATAATTTTTTAAAATTCTCATATAAAATATATTAAATAATTCAAAATTTTTAAATATTAAAATAATAATAATATTAAAAAATAATTTTTAATATAACTTGTAATTTTTATCTCAATTTACTGTCAAAATCTCACCTTATTCTGTATTAAATGCTGGAGACGTACGCGCGCGCGCACTAACTAGACTCGATATACGCTAGAGAACGTTGAGCACCACCCAGATAAAAAAGAAAAAAGAAAAAAACAATGATCTGCTTCCATATAGAAAACAGAAAACCAATAATATAGGAAAATAAAAGAAGAAAATAAAACCCCCCCCCCCCCCCCCCGCCCCTCTCTCTCTCTCTGCTCCAGAACCTTCCAGGGTATCACCAATTAGGGTTCTCTAGGGTTTATCATAATAAACCCCAAAACCCTAAATCCTTGATTCATTTTCATACTCGCAAAATGGTTCGCTCCAACGGTGTCAGGCTCGTCCACTCTGTTGCTCGTCGCTTTCTCCTCTCCAATTTCTTCCACCAATACAAGAATTCCGTACGCCTTCTCCGTCATAGCTCTGGTTTCTTTTCCTTTCCTTCAATGACAAATGCCTTTTTAACTCAATTCTCTAGTTGTTGGATATATATATTTTTTATTTTATTTATTTTTATTTTTTGTGAAAAATTTTATTTCTCTGTTGGTTTTGTATTACCAACCCAATTTTCTTCTTACAGATATACGAGGCGGCGTGTAGAGAGGGATATAGGAATTTCAATTCAGGGGTTTGTAACCCATCTCGAATTCTTGGAAATTACGCTTCGAATAATGGTAAATATCATTTTTTTTTCAAACTTGAAGTTTTTCGTGGCCTTTTTTTAAGGTTTCTGTGATAATTTCGGCAAATTTTGAAATTGTGTGCTGTATAAGTTGAATGAAATCTCCGCATCTCAATTTGATGTTCGATGAAACTTTCTTCGTTTACTTATAAAAACATGTGCGATGAAACTTCGCAACCAAATAAAGCACCGAGTCTACGTTTCCCTGCTTGCGGATTAAACTCTCAGCCAAACATGGTTTTCTTTTGCTTTAAATATGATTTATGTTCCGTGATGTGCAGTGACCCAGAAAAATTGGTTGCTGTTGGGAGCTCTGAATGCCCATTGGAGTGCAGCTAGATCAATTCACAGCACTGGTATTAAATACACGCGCAAGGGTTATATAGCCATCTTATCTTTATTTATTTCTTGATAAGTCATATATATGTATATGTATATATGTGTGTATATATATATACACATACAATATATCTGTATAGTAATCCTTTGCTCTTTCCCATTTTGGGATCATTTGTTAATTAAAAATTGTTTGGGAAGAATTTCCCCCCTTTAATGGTTCCATGTTTTGAGATATTTTGCGGAAAACCCACCCGTGGGTAGCCCAAGTGGTAAGGGTGAACTTGTGTGCATGAGCCCCATGCCAGAAGTTCGATTCCCCCTGGGATCAACTGCAACTTAAGTGGGAGGCCATGGTGGTGGGTTGCTATGCAAGTCTCCCCGGGGTTTTAGGTTCCATGGGTGAGTCCCAGGGGCTCTACCGTGGGTTCCCCCTCATTAAAAAATAGATATTTTGTGGAAAAGCTACCATGCCTACTTATATGGAAAGAGTTTTTTGTTTTGTCTTTTACTAAAATAAAACCATCAGGAATTTTTAAGTAAAGAAGGAGCTCAAGGTTGTGGTTGTTTATTGTCTATTCAACATTTAATGTTGAAAGAAACTGTGATATATAGTTACTGGGTTTGTATTTCAGCGGTTACAAGAGATTATTATGATGTCCTTGGTGTAAGCAGGAATGCAAATGCATCAGAAATAAAGAAAGCTTATTACGCGGTAGGTCTTTGCCTCATCTCTCGTTTTCAAATATAAATTTTGCACAAAGACGCAGATACTCAGAATTACCAACAAAAACACGTTTATGCTTATTATGTGTGTAAAGCACGGATTACAGATGCTTGTCTGTCATTTATTGCTCACATCATTGGCATGATTGTCTGCTTAAGTATAAATATGAAGCATTGGTAATTATGAAGAGACAAAAAACTGGTAATTATGGAGCATTTTTCTCTAATACCTAGAATATGTGGGGTGACACAATTGTTTCATTAATTATAATTATGATACACTTGGTTTTTTTTGGATGAGTTATAAGTATGATACACTTGGTTTTTTTGGATGAGTTATAAGTATGATACACTTAAAGTGCGAGAAAGCTATTAGTTCTCCTTGAAAGCATAATGAATGAATGATTTATATGGCAAGAGGAATAAAGGCATGTGATATACCACGTACAGTCCTGGCTATGTCGTTTGCTAGGATCACATACTCCAATTTTCAAATTCCTGAGTTGCTTTTGTTCTGAACGTGTTACAATCTATTGTATTTTTTCTCATTTGGCATCGTTCTACAGCTCGCAAAGAAGCTACATCCAGATACAAATAAAAATGATCCTGATGCTGAAAAAAAGTTTCAAGAAGTTCAAACAGCATATGAGGTTTTTGTTTTTGAACTTTTAGAGTCTTTTGGATATCTTCGCAAGACTTACCCATGTGATCTAGTAAAATGTACTCTTCCTTGACTATTGTTGTAGGTTTTGAAAGATGATGATAAAAGACAGCAATATGACCAGGTTACACTTTTAATTTCCCCCCTCTTGTTATACTCTTATCTCTACTAACAATTATTTCTTGATTATCATTCTACTGGAATATTTTGGTAGATTTGAATGTTGAAGTAGATTAGTAATTGTATATTACCGTCCAACTGTAGTCCCAAGTAGGTCATAGGGAGAGAAGCGACCTGACACCCAAGAGTGCTAGCCAAATGCTGAGTAGTACTGACGTTCCCAACAAGCACTAACTCTGATTTATCGAAGTTCACTCTCAAGCTTGACGCTGCTTCAAAACATAGGAGAAGCGCCCTCAGAGCCCTAAGATGATCTTGCTCTGCATCATAGAAAGTTAGTGTGTCATCTGCAAATAGTAGGTGGGAAACCAAGATAAGGCCCCTCTGCGGACCACCCACTGAAAAACCAGCCATTAAACCATGGCTAACCACAACCGACAACATCCTACTCAGGGCCGACAACATCCTACCATTGCTCTGCCTATTCCTTTCATTAAATATACTTTTATCGATCAAAAAAAGAAATAAGAATGGAGTCTATTATTTGTCTACCTTTGACAAACGCATTAAGAGGCTTTGAGATTATTTTTTCTATCACCCTACATCACCTATTAGCAAGAACTTGAGAAAGAATTTTGTAAACCTTGCTCACTAAGCTAATAGGTCTATAGTCTTTAACATCCACAACCCCGGGTTTATTGGGTATGAAAGCAATGAAAGTGGCATTAAAACTTTTTTCAAACTTTCCATTGGCATGAAGATTGTGAAACACCCTTATAATATCTTCTTTGACTACTTCCCAACAGACTTGGATGATTGGGGCAATATTGTTTGATGCTGGAAAAATGGTTTTAACACTAAAACTAACGAAACATGGATTCTGTTTATCCAATGGACAGTGCAAAACTGATTAACAATAAATTGGCGGCAAATCTTGGGGAAAATCTTGCTTGTACAGTTTACTGGCTAGAAAATAGGAATTGAGCTTGGGGGTTCAAGATGGGCTAGCAAATAATAGGGTGACCTGTACGAAAGTTTCTAGATTATCTTGCAGTTTGTGATTTAGGGTGTTGAGAAAGGGCTGAGGTTTGGTTCAAATAGAGGAAAAAAAACTGTCTTCATTACTTGTATGAGGGGTGAAAAGTACCCAAGGACTGTAACTATGGATTATAAGCACTTTTAAGGCTTACTAAAGGTGGGAAGCGACTATTGGTTTTGCTTTTTCATAGGAAATCTTAAGAAGGATTTGTCGTTTGGGAAGAAAGAAGAGGAATAGAAGAAAAACCGTGGCGGAAAGCTTTCTTCGACTTAGTTGGAGGGAGATAAAAAAAAATGTATCAATATCAATAGGCGTAGCCAAGTACATTGTATGTATACGAGAGAAGACATCTAGCTAGGAAGATGAAATAGATACAAGGAAATCATGAACATTTTTTTTTAAAGTTAAACATTAAACCCATTAAAATCTAAAGCTATTTCCCAAAGCTAGGATACATGCACATGCCATGCATGAATGTGCATTTAAATAATGTCTCCATACATTTATATCCTTATGTCTCATAAGTTCTTTCATCCTATGTGCAGCAATGGATATAAAATGGTTGCATATGGCGTACTTTGGTACTTACATTGTCTGTATGCATAATCTTATAGGTTGGCCATGATACATACGTACAGCAAGGAGAAAGCGGCTTTCCCAATGATTTTCATGGTCCATTTAAAGATTTCTTTCGAGATAACGTAAGTACTTCCTTTTTGATATCTTTGAATTGGCTGTGGTTCTGTCCATGAATTGTCTTTGTTCAAAAGCATTTTTTATGTACATCTTTTGACTCCAGTTTCATTGAGGTTTTGAATGTTACTTGCTTTGGTCCTAAAAGAAAATTAAAAAAAAAGAGTTCACTCAACATATTCTTTAGAGCAGTGTTTATCATGTGATCTCTCAAGCCTCCCAAAAGTGGTCCAACTGCAGTTCTTCCATTAAACCCAGGGAGGACCTAGGATTAATGGTCCTACCATCGGGATACAAATCTGTTTTAGCAGCATCCAATAAGAAAGACAATCTTTTTGCAACCAGTATGATCATAATTCTTGAGATCCAGAGTCTTTGATACAGGAGACTGCTTTTGGTAACTGCTTGCTTGGTGCCCAGTTTTTGTGTAATATTAAATTGGTGATTACAAAATTTGTCCATTTTCCATCCTGGTGAACTAGCAAAGGTTATTAAACTTTTGTTACTAATTTCAGATTATGGTAAAAGTCCATAGTTTAGTGTGATCAAAATATGGATTGTTGTGTTGCAAACAAATTCTGCGTTTTTAGTTTTCTGTTTTTCGGTATATTAATTCCACATGAGAAATCTGAAAATCTGATTTTTATTTTTGGTTTGTTTATGTGCTTGCTGTGACACTTCCATGGAGATCAGATTTTTGATGAATTCTTCAATCGGAGACTAGGCGGTGAAGATGTCAAGGTTTTATTTCTGTTTGTTCTCATATCGAAGTTTTTTCTTTGCATTGATTTTTCTAAAGTTAATGATATTATCAATGAAAAGCTATGAGGGCGCTACCCAAGTATAGGAGTGAAGTATACAGGAGAGACACCCAAACAACAAAAGAATGCTTTGCTTTTGATTTTGTTCTTGTTTTGGAATTGTTCTCTGGCTTACATTTCTTCAGTTGTTTATCATCACAGGTATCTCTTGAACTTTCCTTCATGGAGGCTGTTCAGGGAACCACAAAGAATGTGACATTTCAAACCGAGTTGCCCTGTCAATCTTGTGGTATGAAGATCCTATTCACTTATCAAATGTTTCCACTCCATGTTTTAGTTCTGTTATATATGTGTAATGCCCCAATAGAAGGCCTAAATCATATGGCCTATACTTCAAAAGGACTAGTCAATGATGTAATAAGCCCTATTGGAACTTTATAAAGAGCAAAAACTTCTTCTTCCCAAGCAATGTGGTTGTGGGATTCCATACACCACCTACCCTTCCTTATCATATGAGATATCACAATCTACCCCCTTAAATTCCTGACGTCCTCGTCGAGCCAGTCCGTTGTAGGTGGCATGGCTCAAGTCCCACATTTTTGGTTGGGATATGCTTTGATACCATTTGTAACGCCTCAATAGAAGGCCCAAACCACATGTCCTGTATTCCAAAAGGACTAGTCAATGATGCAAATGGAACCCCATTAGAATTTTATAAAGAGCAAGAACTTCTCATTTCCAAGTAATGTGGGATCCCATAAATCACCTACCATTATCTTTATCATAAGGGTATCACGATATGTGACTGTTTTTAATCTCATGTATACTTCCTGTGTACTTGGGTTATGCCTACTTGAATATCAATAAAATATCTTCTTATAAAAAGAAAATATGACCGATTTCAAAGCGGTGTTTTTCATGTATACTTTCAGTGTACCTGGCTTATGCCTATCTTTACATCAATAAAATTTCTTATTACTTATCAAAAAAAAAAAAAAAAAAAAAAAAGACCGATTTCAAGACTTTTAGTTGTTTGCTCTGTTTGTTGGTAGGCTTAGTTTAGTTGGGATGGAAAAGTTCTCAACCTAATATTTTATTCTATTTCTGGAGTCTTGCAGGTGGACGTGGTGTTGCTCCAGGAGTGAAACCAGAAAAATGTTCACGCTGTAGAGGTTTAGGAACAGTATGTTCTCTAGAAAAGAAAATCTAATAATTTTATGGGATAAAAATAGTGTGCCATTCTTAAATTGTCGTTTTGTTGCTGCGCAGATAACCATGCAACAGGGCCTATTTACGGTGCAGATTACTTGTCCTCAGTGTCATGGAGAACGAGAAATTGTGCCCGTATGTTGGACAGCTCTATCTTTCTTTTGAGATAATCAAATCTTTTTTGCCATCCTCTCACTGCTTTTATCATGCATCTATATTTTTCATGGTTTTTTTTAAGTCTATAATAGCTTTTAGCCATTATTATCTGCAGCCTCAGTACATCTGCAAGTCATGCAAAGGAAGACGAGTTGTGTTAGGAACGAAGTCTGTCAAGATTAACATCATGTCAGGTATTGATTTTTTCAACATAGTATTTTTAGGCACTAATGGTTGCATTGCTAAAGTTCCTTCTTGTGGTTGAGCTATTTCCTTCCCAGTTATTTAATACACAAGCTTCTACTTACAGCAATTTTATCACTTAGGTTGTGTGCCTATTCTGAGCATCGACTCATGACTGGAGTTGGTTTAGAAAAATTGCTTTGATGCAAGGTCTAATGCATGATCCTATGAATTCAAAAATTAAATTTTGCACAGTTGGTTAAGGTGTAGAAGAATGTGTATTTGGGAATGATATTGATTGTTTAATAGGCATATGTAATATCTCCATGTCTTGTTTGCTTCAGGCGGCAAATCATATTTTGTTTCTCAAGCTTTAAGAGGAAATTAAAGAAGAAAAATATCCGGCTTTATAGGTTTCTTGTATGCTAGGTTGTTTAGGTGCTTGACTCTTTAGTACTTTTGCATTTGCAGGGGTAGATAATAATGAAACTATAAAGGTGAGTAGAAGCGGTGGAGCAGATCCTGATGGAAATCAACCCGGTGATCTTTATGTTGTCATTAAGGTAACTATCATAACTTAGTTTCTGTTTGTTTTGTCTCTTTTGTTGCCTTTTGCCTTTTTTTCATTTTTTGGATGCATTTTTTAAGATTTCTGTTATTTTCTTTTTTTCTAACTTAAAATATCATATCCTTCTTTGCAGGTTCGTGAAGATCCTGTTTTCCGCCGAGAAGGCTCTGACATTCATGTAGATGCCGTTTTGAGTATCACTCAGGTAATACTTTCTTATTAGGGGTGTAACTGATCTGGTCCAGTTTGGTTTTGGACAAATTTAGGACTGAACCGGTATGCGCCTGTTTTGTATTTCGAAAACCGATTACGCACCGATTACCCTCCTAAACCGGTATTTCTGGTTTTACTGGTTCCGGTCCTGTTCAGTTTGATTTTTCGATTTTAGTAGTATTAGTGTTAGGATATAAAATGTAATTAATATACTAATATACATTAGTATACTAATGTATACTAATTAATTAAAGCGAAATGTAATTAATATACTAATGTATTATGTATTTATCAAAACTAATATGTTGAGAATTTATTAGGCCATAAAATGTTATTAATATATATATTTTATGATGAAAGCATATGATCAAATAAATTTTCATGTTTAAGATTAAAATTTTATGTTATAAATTATAATAACATTATCTTATATATAATTATAATTTATATTATTATATATATTATATATAAAAATTATATATAATATAAAAATATATATAATATTAAAAAAATTAATTGAAAATATATAATATAGTGAACCGGTCCAGTCCGGTCCTAAAAAGCATAGAACCGGAACTGGACCGGTATCGGCTGGTTTTTGAACTAAGGGAACGGGTCCCGGACCGGTTTTCCAGTTAATTTTTATATCCCTATTTCTCACATTTGCTGTCATCCAATGATGAAGAGCTCTAAAGAAGAAATCCTTTAGCTCCTCCATAGTCTTCTTTCTATTTTCAAAGATTGGATCATTCCTCTGTCCGAATATACTGCACGAGTTAAATTGAGATTATTTCACTAAGTTTCACTACGTAGGCTATCAAACCGACCTTTCCAACACAAAAAACTCACCACCCACACTTCCCTTAATGTTAGCAATTCAAAGAAAAGTGAAATTACGATAAATAAGATAGCAATGCTGCATAAACTGTAACAAACAGTTATTCTTGGACCAAAGTCTTCTTAATCAATATGAAACCCTTGGTTTTGGTTTTCGGTTCCAATTAAAATATTTATTCTGAACATTCCATGGCTGCTGTATTAAGTTAAACTTAGCTTGAATTGCAGTTGACAAGCAATCACGTGAGCTGGGTACTTTTCCAGATTGCATAAGCTTCAGAAATGAACAACACCCAGTTTTTTACTGGCCCATTTTGTGATCACCCAGATGAGAGTCATGTGATTGAAGTTTCTGCCCATAGTCCTTATCCCGCTTAATTGTTTGTCTCAAGTTCTCCCCGCCTTACCTTAATATTCAGTCTAGGTGAAGTGCAATGGCTACAAGATTGAAAAAAGGAAATCTGTTGGTATTGAAGTACAATATCACTAGGCCGGAGTGGTAAATTTGTTCCCTGAGCAATAATTGTAGTGGTTATTCACCATCATGTGTAGTTTCAATAACAAGCTAGTATACTTTCCAGTCACAGCTGGCATTAAAACTTGATGCTAATCAGACTATCTGAATTCTGATAACTATAATCTTTTGTATCATTTGTCTCTACTTACCTTGTTTGATGGTAATATTTATCTTTTGGTTTATCCGATTGATCTTGTCTAGGCAATTTTGGGGGGAACCATCCAAGTCCCTACTCTCACGGGAGATGTTGTTGTCAAGGTTTGATTGATTCTTCACATATGATTATTATATGAGAAATGATAGTTGCAGTCGTGAGTGTGCAAGCGTCGTGCAATAACTTTGAAAAAAGTGAATAAATATGGGATCCACATAAAAAAGAATTAATTTTTTAGTAGTGGACCCCACTCTTTTTCAAAGCGACTGCATGACGCTTATGCACTCCACGATTGTATATAACATTACTCTTATTATATTTGCAATTAGAAACATTATAGCTGATATTTTTGTTGAGGTTCTTTCCATTGTGATGACTTGATCCCAGTTGTGGGGGTTCGAAGGGAATTTTAGCCTAAGGGCTATTGGCTTCTTGTACGATTCTCTTTCGATTGCCCCCTATAGAATATCACGATTAAAATAATTTCTGATGTTCAGGTCCGCCCTGGCACCCAGCCTGGTCAGAAGGTAGTTATGAAGAAGAAAGGTTAGTGAACTAGACTAGCTAAATCTCGTTCTCTTTGTTTGTGTAATGCTGTGCTTGATCAAAGATTCTATATTGGCTTGTGATTTACATCTTTTAGTCTATAGAATAGAGTGGGACATAAAGTTCACGTATTAGGTCATTTTACATTTAGACCCTTGGACTTTGTCCCTTGTTCAATTAACCCCCATCAACTTTCAGTAGCAGTGTTGTTGCGACTCTGGTTATCAAAAGATTATTTGACTCATGTTAGAACTTATGGGTCATGTTAAGATTATTGAAGGAAAATTGATGTTGATTGTTAATTCAGTGGAGGATATGATGATTTTACTGTTAACGATTAAGTTATTCAGTATTTTTATGTTGATGTTGATTATGATTTGTGTATAACAGTCAGCATGCTATTTCATGAACTCTTTTTATGTGTTGTATTTAATGTTCGGTATTAATTATTTACCAAAACTTATGGAATGGAATAAATTATACACAGAACACAAGTTCTCAGGTGAAGTCACTTAAATTTAAAGTTATGGTGGGTAATTGACTGACCTTGTACAAGCTGGGATGATGATGTGTTAGAAACCATACACAACCGTTATGGTATGCGAGGACAGAACTGAACAAAGCCGTAGTTGCAAACATGCTGCATAGGTGTATAATTCACAATCATTAACATGTGGTGTTCTATGCCCTGGTCCCGGAGGTCCGAAGAGTTAGCTCCTGTAGCTTAAAATCATCTCCATAACACAATTATATATACTCCAAAGACTCCATAAAAAATATATATATATATACTTGTTTCAACTAAACATTTATGATACCAAAAAAAAACCTTAGCATAACAAACTAAAAATCACCAGAAAGCCTAAAAATATCCACGTCTCAAAACACTCAAATCGCATAAAATAATAAATCTACTGAATAGGACTCTAATAATTACTTGTACCCTTTGGTACATTCATCTACGATCATCTAATCTTCCTCAAGCTTCCTACTCTTGATTTCTAGCTGAACCGTCATAATTATCTGAAAAAATATTGTAGCGATAAAGGGTGAGTTATCAATAACTCAGTAAGTTGAGAAGATATACTAGTATGTAAACATGAACATTTACAGAGTTCATAATGCAAAACAAAACATTTATATTTTCAGAATGCAGAATCATAACATGTTATAAAAAATATTAGAGCGAAAGTTTATAAATATTCTTATTTCAAATTCCTTTGGCATAGTATAACCGAAACATGATATCATAAACAAAATTCCATGTTTAACTCGTAGTAGGGTTGTGCAAATCCTGTCTGCCAACCAAGCAGAAACAAAATTTAAAATCTTTTCTTTATTATTCTTAGAGCCTCAAGTGTGCACACATGAAAGATTACGCAAAAAACCACTTTGCTTCCAAAGTGGGTGCACTAGAAACAAAAAAGTTGGTACCAACCCAAACAGAGACCACAGTTTTACACCTGTGGTAACGTCAGAACAGAACAGAAACATAATGTCATGTTAGAGGTTTTCAGAAGTCACATCATGTCAATCAGAGTACATAACATATTTAAAACACAACAGAATCAGATCATAGTCATATAATTATGCACAAATTTTCATATTCGCTCCTTGGTGTACAGTTCATAAACGGAATGCCAAAAATAAGCTTATGTCTAAACTAGTTATGATAGAAAATACTTTCTTCTTATACAAAGTTTAATGAGTAATGCAGAACAAATAACTGAGGTTGTTTTAAATTTCTTTTCATAACAATACATGCATATTTTCCAAAATCAAACTCAGTTAATTTCTTTTAGCTTTTCAGATTTTTTTCCCCAACAGTGCCAAACGAATATTACTCATCACCTATAAGATTGTCACATAACTTAAATTTTCAATCTAACACGTATTTCGATACTTAAACCTAAAATACTAAAATAACTTATTTTTCCTAAATGTCTAAAATTCTCTTAACCCTAAAATATTGTTTCTCTCCAAATCCATCGATATCCATTTAATACATTAATTAATTCTAAAATATTTCTATAAAATAAATTTTTGTATTGATATAAAGTGAAACTAGGCCCACTTAAAATATTTTACTAATTTTCTACAAACCGAGGCCCATAGTAAAAATCACACCCAACATAAAAATGCAAGTTCAAACTTTGGCTTGTAACTCAAAGGACGTGTAATTTCATCAAAAAATTACTCTATGCTAAGCTTTACGAGAGACATAGGAAATCTTTCCTATTTTGGAACAAGGCAGACACTAGCAGAGGGGTGGTACGGCTGAGTCTTATTGAGAGGGAAGGAGGCGTGTGGCGGAGCACTCTGGCGGCTGAGGTGAATTCGCCGGCGAGCTGGGTGGCTAAGCAGAGAGAGAGAAGACTGTGTGATTACCGAGAGGAAAAACAACTGGGGTGATGTGCAGTGCTTGGCTGCAACTTCTGTGCAGGTGGAGGCGACATAGAGGGGCTGGCGACGTCGCTAGGCTTCATCGACGTGTCATGGGGTTGAAAAACTGAGAGGGGGGGAGGGGTTTTCTTGCTCTGTTTTGGGTTCCTGAAACAGAGGCTTTAGGTGGTTTATAGAGGTCTGCACGGTGGTGGTGCAAGGAGGTATGCGGTGGTGGTTCCTGGAATCCTATAGGTGTTTAAGGGCTGATAGTGGCTGAGCAGACTAGGCGGCAATGGTGTAGTTTAGGCAGGTGGTTGATCAGGTTTTGGTGATGGTGATGGACATGCGGCAGTGGCTCGCGGTGGTTTTGTTCTGGAAGTGAGGTGGCTCACTGTTTTGCTGCTGGTTGGCAGCGACCTGCTGCCTCTTGGTTGGAGGTTTGCTTGCTGAAACCTGTGGAACCCTAGCTTGAGGAAGAAGATCCGTATGGGGTCTAACGTGTATGTGTTCTGCATATATAGGGATTGTTGCCGTAAATGTAGTGGGAGGGAGATGTGCATGGTGGGGAGTTTTAAAAAATAACTGCACGTTGGTCTCCCGGTCTAGAGCAAATGGGTGTGGGCCTTGGGTAGGGTTCATTTCAAAGTATTTGGGCCCACATGTTGTGTATGGAATTAACAAATGGACTGGGCTGGGCGGTTAGAGCAGTTTGAAAATCTCTTTGGCTTGTCCGTAATTTTTCTCATGGGTCGGGTATTTTATCGATAACAATGGGCCTCGACTCAAATTCTAAAACTAATACAACCTGTCCCATAAATTTTTTAGGCAAATTCCCACTTGGTCCATTAAAAAAATTTAACCTAATATTAAGCCCAATAAAATCCATACTCTGTCAAAGTAAATTTAATTTTGGGCCCGTAGTCTGTTCTAAAATTACTTGTTTAACTAAGTGGCTTTTCATACATTATTATTGTAAATAAAATTTTTTGAAGGCTTGGTGTTGGACCCGGGTGTTACAACTACGTTTTTAACGAAAAGTAGTATTATTGCACATACCAACTGACGTTAGGGTGTGAGCATGAGCAACCACATAACATCATCATGAATGGAAGGAAAATAAAAGACCTATTTACTCTATACTTTCAAAAATCTTTCACAAATAAGGTAACCTGCTCTATCAACATCCAACAAACCCCTCATCTCTCTCGGAAGACCAAGCCAACCAAAATATTTGTTCTCAATGCCATTTGCACCTGATTCGGCCAAAGCACCTGCCACTTGGGTAACTGCTCTGAAAATATGCTCCTTTACAACCAAATCATGATACCACCAGAATCTGATCCCACATATCTCTTACTCCATGGAACACCCCAGTTTCTGAGGCATCTATCTGGTGAGGGAGTGGCAATTGGACACATCTGACCTTAACTTTTCAGCAGGTGTATGTGAATCAGGTGTTGGGGTGGGATGGACTCCTCAGCAACTGGCAGTTTATGGCTGCCTTGTGACCCTTTTTTCTAAGTTAATTATATTTTGTCTTCTTTCTTCAATGAATCTTGAAATTTGAGGGCTTCAAAGATATTTAAGTTGGATTGTAAAACTTACAAAGTACAGGCTACTGAAACTTACAAAGTCTCAGTACTGTATCCTTTTGATTTGTACATTGATGGGGATGCCTTCACCCTGACCTTGTTTTTGAGCAGGGATCAAGACGAGGAACTCTTTCTCATTTGGTGATCAATATGTGCACTTCAATGTCTGCATTCCAACGTAGGTTTTCTTGCCCCTAGCTATTGTTTGAGCTGCATTTCCACACCCTCCAGCATGAAAGTTTATGGTTGACCACAAGTTTTCCTTGTGATTAGATGCTTGATTTAGAAAATTGATTTGTGCAGGACTCTAACTAAAAGGCAACGTGAATTGATTGAAGAATTTTCCAAAGAAGAACAAGGGGAATATGATAAGGATGCTGCTGCTGGAGCATCGGGATAAAGCGTAGACCAGAGAAGGCTTCTTTTGTGTGCTAGCATATTAAATTCATGATTAGTAAGAAAGGATAAAAGGAACAGAAAGGAGAAGCATTGATAATAGAAAGACAACGGCTCTGGAAGTTTTGTAGGAGTGGTCTTGGGTAATTTTTGTCCGTGGCTGCTTATTTTCTGATGTTATGTAATTTTGTTCCGCACAAATCTCAAGGGTATTGTTATCATATGAGGCCAAAAATATTTGATCACTTGCATCCAGAGTATCCAAGCTTGCATTGTATATATTCTTTATTGTTCAACAACTATTTGAACAATGTACGCATGTCAATCATAAAGGTAAAATGAAGAAAAATTCATAAAGGTCAGTCTTTTTTCTTTTGTTGAGTAAAAAAATTTGACGTCAGTCGTATAGAGATTAATATGGCAATTTTCTTTTAATAATTCTTGCTAATGTGATACGAGTAACACTTGCACACATCACCAAAATAATTATAATAGAATGTATCAGTTTTTCTTAAGTTTAGGGGTTAACCATTCAAATTGGAAATGTAGTATCAAATTGAATTGAACGCTTAAGTTCAGTGGTTGTCTACATATATCTTTTCTTTTCTTTCGAAAAAACATTATAAATAAAGATCGAGAATGTATTTGTAAGCATTCTCGATTTCATGTATTTGTGAAAAAATTCCCTCTATTTTCCAATGCCTCATTGCAACCAGTCGGTTAAAAAAATATAAAAATCCAGAAATCATTTGAGAAAATCAAAACAAGATTGAAAAAAATTAAGTGAAAAATAGTAAATATAATTAATTATAGGACAAAAACCGGTTTATATTTTCAAGACAAGTAATTAGTACTGGAGTTCACTTAATATAGGATAAAATGATCTGAATTCTTAAGATTCTCCTAAATTTCAGGAATTTCATTTATTATTTTCAAGTTAAACTACTTCACTATTTACCAACTCAACATTTCTAAAGAACCCTATTTTGACCTTCAAGGCTGACGCAATTCTACATTTCTATTGCCACCGACATCATTCTACAAGTAAACCCCCTAATAAGTCAAGTACGTGCTGTGTTAAAAGATAATTCCACATCATAACAAAAGCAGCAGCGGCCATAATGAACCAAGCTGTTTTACATTTTTTTTTTTTTTTATAAAAAAATGGGAAATTATGTTATCTCATTCTAGAGATCATCTGTCACTGTTCTACACAACATTTAAATGCTTTCAGATACTACCCAAAAATTGGCCAAAAATTAAAAAAAAAAAATACAAAATAAAATACGAAATAAAAACCGAGTTTGAGCTCATTCATATCAATACCTGGAGAAGTGCATTAATCTATTTGCACGAGCAATTGCTGCCATGCTATCTATGAGCCTGATTATTGGTTAAAACAAAAAAGGAATACCTATGGGTCAATTCGCATATCCGAACACCCTTCATAGCCTCTGAGAGCCGAAGTTGAATGGGGTACCTCATTTCAAACAGACCCAAAAAAGATCTCATGCTAGGATAGAAATTATTTCCAATCAAACAAACAATCCTCGGATTTCTTGCCATTCAATTGAGTCCCTGCTGTGCATACAAGTCAGGCTAAAACTTTCGCCTTTGCTTTCTGTTTCTTGGCATCTGAAGAAGGTAAGCCAGCAACTAATCCAGCAGGAGCCTGATCTTCTTGCCCAGCTGTCAATTGGTCGTTTTTGGAATCTGCTGGACCGTTAGAAGGATGGCCATTGGCTTCCTTCTTCACTCCTTCAGTTTCCACGGTCTCTACTGCATCTGGGGTCATACCTGAATTGATGATATTGAGTAGCTGTGTAAGGGGTGGCAAAGCTTGAACTGGAACACCATGTGGACGTATCAAGAGGCCTCTTGCTTGAGCTTTCTTTCTGACTTCAGCAGCTGCACGAGCAGCCCTTTCATCAACTCCTCTCCCTCGAGGAAGAGTCTCACCAATTATCGCAGCATTAAGGGATTTGTTGCCGGAAGTGCCTGAACTCCCAGACCCTCCAGACGCAGCAGCAGCTTGGAATGCATGTATTAAGTCGGGATGAGCCTGTCATGCAATGACAAATATAAAATGAGAACTTAAACAACTACATTGGAGAATCCACCAGAAATTCAGAAAACCAGAGTACCGTATGCTTAACCAGAAACATTTAATAGCACTTCATTTCCTTCTTTTTCAAAAGAAAAATAAAAACAAAAGGCTTGTGCTAGACATGCATTGATTTTAGACACGAGTACCAGGAAAAATCACCAACTTCTTGAAAAATGTAAGGGGTTGTACACTCCATATAGAGAATGAGAAGAGGCATAAAAATGACAAAAAAAAAAAAAAAAAAAGGGCATAGGAAAGTATTTATTTCAATCAAGCAGAATCTGTTATGCGATCTGATGACGCCTTATTTTTCATCTTGGATTATAAAGAAAACTTCCATAACAAACACAATCATCAAAAAGGGGAATTCAGAAGTACCTTCAAAATATCAATTGCTTTTTGAGCAGAAGCTGCATTCAAAGCTTGGCCTTTTTGCTTTTGTGCATTCATCTGTGAAAACCAGATTCACACAATTGTAATAACACGTAACTACTGTGCATTAAAATTTTTACTTTCCAAACACTAAAGAGCACCATAAATTTACCTGTAGCTCACGCATCTTAAATGTCTTCATCCAGTTTTGGGAGTCACGTGTCCTTGAATCTTCTGCACCAAGTTGTTTGACGAGTATATCATAGGTTTTCTTCTCATGCTGGCAAGCCAAACGATATAATTTGTAAATTCTATCATTTATAGCTGCTGAATGATGAAATTCCAAAATTAATTTTTCCAAGGTACATACATACCTGGTGAGAAAGCTTGAATGCACCCATACAATTAAATGCAATGGCAAGAGCATGATAGCATACAGCAGTTTGAATATGTTCCTCGCCCAGAAGCCTCTCATTCTTTTTCAAAGCTTCTTGCAGATATCGAAGAGCTGTGTTCATCTTTCCAATGTCTTGGTACATCATTGCAACATTTATGAAGGTTGCTGCAACATCAGGGTGATCTGGGCCGGATGACAAACTTAGCAAGAGCAATGCCCGGGACATGTGACGCAGTGCAAGTTCAGTTTGGTTAAGCCCATGGTAGAAAAGAGCCATATTGCCATAACTGCATTCCCATTGTTGCAGATCAAGCGGATCAAGAATTAGATCAGAGAGAGACACAGAGAAGGGGTTGATTGAACACCCCAATGAAAACTTATTTTTCTCTTGTTCTACACAGCACATGAAACGACTTTTTCGCATTACACATGGTTTTCAAACTTAACGTGACATTGCATCCAGTGCCTGTTTCTTCATGCTTGTAAATGATTGATATATTTGTAATATTAACCTTGTAGTAATTGAAATAACAATATCCATCGGTTTTTTACCATCAAACATAAAGAATCTACAAGAAAGAACAGAAAAGCATGCCTGTGAGCAGTGTCAGGGTGGTCCAAACCCAGGCAACGCTCATTTATGATAAGTTCCTTGTGCTGTTGCATTATTGCACCAGCCATATCTCCTGCATGGTACAAAACCATCGCAAGATACCTGAAAATTTAAGGAAATGTCAGTCTTGTAGGGCCTCATAAACACATTATAATTTATCAGCTTTACTGTTGCAAGTCAGATCACTGAGTTGATAATCAATCTTATAAGCAACTAAATAGCTAATTAAAAGATGCAAAATATTATAGTCATGTCTTGCCAGGGAACATTAAGACTAGGAGATGCATTATTTATTTATTTGTTTTATATACCACTAAGATTTAGCAAATAATATTATAAACAAAAATAAAGAATTGTTTTAGTACAGATGTCTACCGGCAGCAATTGGCAACCTCCCGATGCATTGGACCAGTGACCTGCAATCCAAAAAAGGAGTGATGATACACCATACCACATATGTTCCAAGGGGGCAAACTACAGATAACATACCTGCTGAAGTATTGAAAATGCTTCTGAAAATAGTGTGTAGGCTTCACTAAGCATTCCCTGAAATGCAAAGTCAATGCCTTAAGATCATACTAAATAAAGTTGTGATTGCACTCAGCACAAGTTTCAACCTCTGCAAAAAGTGGTGATGTGCAAATTGCATGAAACCTAGATTGATTCTACCATTTGGCTCTATCTTAACAGATGCCCTGGAAAACTGTTCTACAATTTAGAATTTAAATAACTCCAAGACAGTAATTTTTTTTTTTATAAGTAAAAATTTATTAATATCAATAGGCGTAAGCAAGTATACTAGGTGTATACAAGAGAGAATACCTAGCCCATAATAGAGTACCCCTAATGACCAGTAAGTCTATCCGATATACACCAAGCCCGATTGGGACAAAACGCTCCTACCCGCAGCAAAGCAACTGTAACTACCCCAACCCCTTGTTTCCACAAAACTAACACACCACCCGAAACTCCAAGACAGTAAATTGCTTTTCTCTAGCAAGTAATTGCTCTAACCCACATTGTTTAAATCTTAAGTCAGCCTCCCAGCATATAATGCTCAAGGTAAATAATATTATCAATCTTTTTTTGGATAATAAGATAAAGGGTAATTATCATAAGCACCACTAACTTATGATCCCAATATTTCTAGTACTGAAGTATCGTGTGAGTAATTTGGCATTGTCTGGACTAGAAAATGCATATTCACGTGATAG
Organism: Pterocarya stenoptera; assembly: GCA_003123785.1. NCBI lineage: Eukaryota > Viridiplantae > Streptophyta > Magnoliopsida > Fagales > Juglandaceae > Pterocarya > Pterocarya stenoptera. Next base: position 704,893 of record QEOT01003308.1, read on the forward strand.
ATAACAAAGCATGGTGCATACCTCAGCCAATTGGATTTTACCCGTTTCTACAAGATCCTTAGCTTCTGAACATATGGGAACTGAATGTTTCACTACAGGTTGCAGATTCAAGATATCTGATGTTTGGAAAGGTGCAGCCGAATCAAGATCGTATTTGCGTGCAGCAATAGCAACGCCTACCTATAAATGGAAAAAAATTACATTCAGGCAAGATGTAGGCCATTCAGAAGCCCAAGCTCAGTAATAAAAATACTAGAAAAAATATACATAATTACACAGAATATGCTGGGATTGTTTATATTTATTTAGTGTCAAATATGATTAAACGTTGAAATCAGGGAACTCGAGCTGTCGACAGTACAACAATTCACCAAGTGCCATACATAGTATTCAGAGAACTTATCCATGCCACAAGCATTATGAAAAAATACAGGAAAAATACACTTTACATTGTCCAACGTTTTTTTCCCAACTATACTGACCTTTGAGGCCGAATAATCATAGTTGGTGATCTCTGCCAATGAAGTCACCAGCATTGTTTACACAAGTAAAATGGGAAATCAAACAACATTTTTACCAGCGTAAACAACATTTACTGCCTATTCTTTTGTTAAGAATACATATTGTGAGTGAACAAAATAATCTATAGGACACCACAATAAGTTAATTACTTACCCCTATGATATATAGTGGTTTCTTAAATTAAAGAATTGGTTGAAAGCATAAAAGTTAAACACACAAATTGGAGAAGACCCAATTTCCTGATGTGAACAATACATAACATGTAGACGAAAAAATTAGCATTAGAATGCTCAAGGTGGAAGACTAGAATGGATATACATAATGATCATATTCTTTCAAAACACCATGCAGATGCAATTAACTAGTTTTGAGTTCTTGTGCATCCGTCTGAGCATGTGCCACAATGCTAAAAGATAGTGCAAAAGAGATCACTCCTAATTTAGGGGACTTAGTCCTAGAAGGTTGAAAAATGTCATTGCAACGACATAGGAAGGCATAGGTGAAACAATATATACCACACAAGAAGTAATGTAATGGGATATTTTGAGATGCATAAGCAAAATCAATTCAAGAAGACATGAACTAATAATTACCTTCTGGCAAAGATTACGTATAACGGAAATCTTCTTCACGCGTGATCTTGCATCCGCCGGCAACTCAAACTACAAACATAAGAAATTGTATCTCAAATATATAACAATGCGCATCAGAGATAAATCATTGAAGGAACAATGGATGTGCTTGGAGATCCCACATGATAGAGGTTAGTCCATTTTATTCTCTACAGAAATGAAAGGCAAAATACCAGCCTAAAATGTGAGCCCAGTAAGAATTAAGGGCCTTTTGACCAGAAGAGATAATATGATAAGAAGTACGGTTTAAAACTAGGGTTTAAAACATACTCTTAAGATCTCCTAATTTCACATATTTCTTAACAAAACATGGTTAAAACTGAAAAAACAAATACTACAAGAAAAACAATTTTTTTTTTTTTAAAGTGAGTCATTCAACCTCTTAAAAATGCCCAGATTTCTCTGTAGGGTCATGGACAATTGACCCTTTTTTTGACGTTGAGATTTTCCATTTTGGTGAATGGCACTCCAGTTGGGATTTTTAATAGTTCACGTGGTTTGAGACAAGGAGATCCGCTATCTCCTTTTCTTTTCGTCCTTGTTATGGATGCATTGAGTAGAATGTTGGAAGTGACGGTATAAGGAAGGTTCTTGTCGGTTTTGAGGTGGGCAATGAGGAACGGAATAGCATGAAATTATCTCATCTTCTCTTTGCCGATGACACATTGATTTTCAGTGAGCCCAATCAAGAACATATTCGATCTTTGAGAGCATTGTTGTTATGTTTTGAAGCTGTCTCGCGTCTCAGGATTAACCTAATCAAGTCTGAAATTGTACCAGTGGGTGCTGTAGGTAATATTTCAGATTTGGCTAAGATTTTGGAGTGTAAGATTGCTTCACTGCCGTTAAAGTATTTTGGTCTTCCCTTGGGGGCTCCTCATAAATCTGTTTTGATATGGGATGGGGTTATTGAGAGATTGAGAGAGGGTTGGCTGGTTGGAAAAAGTTATATTTGTCTAAAGGGGGAAGAGTTACTTTGATAAAGAGTAAGTTGTCTAATCTTCCTATGTATTTTCTTTCACTTTTCCCTTTGCCGGCTGGGGTTGCTAGTAGAATTGAGAATATTTATTGTAATTTCTTCTGGGGAGGAACAGGAGAAGAAAAGAAGTTTCATTTGGTTAGTTGGGATAATGTTTGTCAACCGGTTTCTTGTGGAGGATTGGGGGTGAGAAATTTGAGGTTGTTTAATAAAGCACTCCTTGGAAAATGGCTTTGGAGATATCATGAAGAGAGAGATGCTTTATGGAAGAAAGTTGTTGCTGTTAAATATGGGAGTGGGAGGGGGGGATTGGTGTTCTAATGAAGTTAAAGAAGAGTATGGGGTGAGTTTATGTAAGGGTATTAGGAAAGGTTGGGGGTAGTTTTCTAACCATATTAAATTAAGGTGGGGGAAGGGAAGAGGATTCTCTTTTGGCATGACATTTGGTGTGGGGAATCAGGTCTTAAATCAGATGTTCCATCTCTTTATAGGATTGCAAGTGATCAAAATGTTGTTGTCAGATTACCTTCAATGTACGGATAATAACATTCTATGGAATGTTGACTTTATTAGAGATGCAAATGACTGGGAAGTGAATGTTGTTTCAGATTTTCTGGGAAGAATATATAACTCAAAAGTGATGCAGGGAAGAGAGGACAGGCTATCGTGGGATCATGCTGGAAATTTCAGGTTTTCAATCAGTTCTTTTTATAAGGTGCTTAATTGTCAGTCTGGCTACACATTCCCTTGGAAAAGCATTTGGAGGTTGAAGGTACCTACTGAGGTGACGTTCTTCAGTTGGGTGGTTGCTCTAGGGAAAGTATTGACCACAGATAACTTTAGAAAACGTGGTTTGTGTATAGCTGATTGGTGTGTCATGTGCAAGAAGGATGGTAAATCTGTAAATCATCTTTTCTTACATTGTGAGGTGGCAAAGTCTTTGTGGAATGAGGTTATTGGTTGGACATGTTTATATTGGGTGATGCCTAAGGAAATTGTGGATCTCCTTGCATGTTGGCGTGGTTTTGAGGCAAGGAAATGTGCTGCTGCCAGATGGAGAATGATTCATTTGTGTTTAATGTGGTGTTTATGGCTGGAAAGAGAATGGGAGATGTTTTGAAGACAGAGTGTTCTTTTGAAGATCTTCGTTATTTTTTTCTTTTCTAGTGGGCTAGGATCTTTGTAAGGAATGATGATAATGTACTGGATGTGTTTCTATCGTGGTTTCCTGCTTTGTAGTGTGTAGTAGGTATTTCCTTTGTATATTTCTTGTGTACTTAGACTGTGCCTATTCTTGGTAATAAAATTCTTATTAACTATCATAACAAAAAAAACAATTGATACCTGATATTTGAGTTTCGCAAACTCTTGTATGTCTGACCAAAGAGTTTCTGAGCTGACATTCATGTATGAGGATTGATTTTTTCTAGCAGATGATCCACCTTTCCATTTTCCTTGCCCCCTAGAAGGCTTTCCCAAAGATTGATGAGCTCCTTGGTCCTGTGAATAATTGAACAAGTTTTTTTAATCAGTAAATAAGGATTTTATTGATGAGAAAATAACTGAACAAAAAAATGACAGTAGATCAAGCATTCTCCACCAGAAGAATAAATTGTTATGTAATCAGTTCCATTTGAGAAATAGTAATTTGTTAAAGATCTTAGATTCTAATAAATCTCATTTATTATTTTTCGATTTTTTTTTTCTGAAGAAAAGAGTTTCAACTTAATTGCTTTTAAGGAACATATGACCTCAAGTAGCTGATAAAAGCATTTTTTGATAAGTAGCTGATAAAAGCATAAAACCAACAAGAACTACTTTTTTTTACAAGTAGAGCAAAAATACCCACAAAACCAATAACAACACCAAGCAAAGTAACCACAACATTCTAAAATTGTTCATCTAAGTTGCACGTACTTTTTTATTTGTTCTGGAGTGCATAACGTTAGCAATAACTTTTGCACCAACAGCTTGATAACTTCCAAAAAAGCAGTTGAAGAAATGTGATATAGCTGGCCCAAAATCATGATCCTCTGTATTTCTCAAAACGTCCTGTACAAAAAAGATTAAAAATGACAATATAATCTGGAGATCAATTAAACACGTAAAGAGAAGGCAACCCCCGGGACTCCTATAACTATTTTTTTTGGAAGTGCAATTTTGTTCAAGCTTAAAAAGTGGTGCAATCCAAGAACACATTAAGCATGCAAGAAATGCACCTGAACAGTAAAAATAAGAAGAAGAAAATCTTGAAACCTAGGAACAGAATTACCCTATCCACTCCAAATAGTATGATTCCACAAAGCACCAGCTATTTCTCAGTGAAGTAAAAGATGGTCTAACAGATTCTCGACTGCTTTTACACATACAATACCATCCATCACCAACACACGCCTCTTCCTTAAATTATCTAAAGTGAGAATCTTCCCTAGGGTGGTTGTCCAAACAAAAAAAGCCACTCTTGGTAGCTTTAGTCCTCCAAATCCTCTTCCAAGGAAAGGAAGTTCTTAGCATGTGCATGTATGGCTTTATAGAAATATCTAGCTTCAATGACTCCATGCTGGGAACGGGTCCACCAATTATTGTCTTTGCCACCTCTTCCCATGATGAAAGAACATAACCAACCAAAGAAGGAAATGAAGAAGGCCCACCTCGCAGACTTGTAACCCCCCAATGAAAGATTTGTTGAGAACCATTGGAGATATGCAAAATAATCTGCCAAAGAAGCATCCATAGATTGGGCAACGCGAAATAATTATGGAAAAGCTTCATTGAGAATGATCTCCATGCCACATATCATGACAAACACACCTTTTATATAAGTAAACGTATACCTTTAAAAACCCAAGTAGTCCCGATCAATGTAGTGTATAAAAGCACGAGAAGAGGGATTAGATGTGCTGGTAGTCTCTGCTGTTTCAATTTTTCCCTGTTCATGTATTTTGTATTTTACATATTTTCCATTTTCCATCAGGATAAACACAGTTTCTTTCTCACTATGGGTCAACAAATGAAAGGAATTATCTATATCCTTTCATCTTATACAAGAGTAGCAAACAAAACATCTGCCTAGTTTAAGCTGAAAAGGAAGGGAGAGATGGACGAAATGAAATTTCACGTGCACGCTTGCAAGGAGAGCAAGACACTCTCTTGTTTAAAAACTGGTCGGTAGTTGTCACTTCCAATAACCAACAGCGGGAAGGAGTGCATGTTACAATATTGTAACATCTTACACCTCTTTGCAAAATCATAATGGTGAAACTTTGTGGAATAAAGCGAACAATGTAAAAGATTTCCAATTATTTTCAAACTCAAATGAGAAGTAGAAGCTGGTAATATCGTGCTTATTACCTTGAGGATGTGCTTTGCAGACCTCACAACAATCTCATTAGAACAAAGATCCCACAGATGAGGTAAATGTTTCGTCCCATCAGCCACCTGTGATAAAGATCCAGACATGTAAAATCAATATAATCACTGACAGAAAATAAAAAAAGGAAAAGAAAAAGAAAAACGCATAACCATTTTTAGGACAGGCAAATTTTTTTAAAAAGTTGCCCATAAATTGATCAAATTTACATTTAAGTGAAACACTAATGCTTACTTTTCCAATATAGCGAACATTGATTCCATGAGCATGGACTGCTTCAGTTAATGTTTGCCCATCCATAGGAGAAACTTCAAGTGTACAAAGATCTTGTATAAACTTTGGAAGCACAACATCTGTAAGATACAAACTAACTTTCCTCACATTTTCTTCATCTGCTGAAATCTCCTGGTAACGACGAAGCAAACAAAACTATATGAGAAGAATTCAGAATTCAATAAACTTGACGAACAATATTACAAGGTCCAGACTTGCCTTCTGACTCCCAGCCAACTTAAACTCAGTGAACACATTAGGGTTGAAAAGAATTTCTTCAGAAGATTCAGTTTGAGCTGGTGAAGAAGCATCCTCATCCCTCCCTTTTGTTAAATCCTGTAAGAAGAGAACTAGAAAGAGTCACATATTGCAGATCAGAATGTCAAAGCACAGGCCATTATCATATTATACTCTATACTGGTGTAAATGTACAAGTGACAAACATGCAATTTTTTTTGTTGAGCCTAAGTCCAAGTATTATGAAGTTTCCATTCTCGCCAATTACTGCACCTGCTGCTTTTTTATTCATTGGAAAAAAAAAATCACATACTCCTCTTTTTTTCTTAGCACGTGATGTACTCCAATTGAACCTTAAGTGCAATTTGTTATTTCCATTCTCCATAGGCCTAGGAAAATCTGCTTCTATTTCAAGTACCGTGAGCTTACTCAAGGAAGAAGTAGAGGCAAATTTCTAAATGAATGAGCAGAGATATGGGTATACGAGTGACATCTTTTGCTTCGACTAAGAGAATATTCACACTAACTCGATAGGCAGGTCATACTGCAACATGTCTAATATAATAGGCACACAAATTTAGCTAGCAGTACGTAGTCTAAAACTACAAGGTAAAAGGTTTATTTAGCGTGTGCGCAAACACACACACAAATTTTTTAATCACATAAACAACACAAATTTTTTAAGTAGCAGTATGTAGTCTAAAACTACAAGGTAAAAAGTTGAAAAAGTTCCATTCGACAAAATCCAATGAAGTACACTGTGTACACATCAAGTCACACAAACAACAATCACAGGTGCAATTCAAAAGCTTTCCATTTATTTTCATTTTCACCTGTTCGTCCACACCAGGAGCCTTTAAAGAATCAGAGCTCAAAGAGGCATCTCCTTCAGACTTGCACTTTGATCTTTCTGCAGCTTGGGCCTTCTCCCATAAAGCACACATTTATGTAACAAATGGAATATATGAGATAAGTTCCAAACTGACATAAATAGCATCAGACCACAATGTACCTGGCAAAACGCAGTAATTAGTTCTGGTCTCAGAATACAGAATCGTGATCCAGGTCCAGTGTAGTTTGCATCACGAGGAGTAACTCTCATCAAGTCCAGAAGATAGTGCCTGAATGAGAAAATTCACAGATTAAAAGGCATAAAGTACTTGAGGTATATAAGATTTATATTAGAACGTTAGTCAACAGTTGTATCCTAAATATAGTCAGAAAGTATACACGAGAGTAGGCAAAGCCCAAGTATATAGAGAGTACACATGAGAAATACCTAATTAGACTTTACAACTGGTAGTAAAAAGTCATGGACATTTAGTCCATTACATACAATGGCCCCCACCCATGAGAACAATGTTTTAAAGAAAAAAATTTTCAACTCCTCCATTGTCTTCTCAGGGTTTCGAAACTTCTATCATTTCGTTCCCGCCATATACACCAACACATTTTGATAGGGACCATTTTCCAGATTGCTGTAACTTGTGAACTACCGCGGAGACCTCTCCAGCTAGCTAGAAAATCCACCAAACTAAAAGCATGACCAATGATAAACCGAGTCCTGTGAAGAAGTAATCCCACATGTTCCTTGCCACCTCACAATGTAGAAACAGATGATCTATCAATTCCCCATCTTTCTTGCACATACAACACCATTATCTGACGTTTCCTCAAGTTATCTGTGGTGAGAATTCTTCATCAAGTTACAAATTCTCAGTCCACCCTCTGAAGTTGGAGTACAAACCATTGACCAATTAACCAAATGGAATTTGAATTCATCCCCAAACCACTCCACAAAAAGTCGCGTTGTAGCTTCTCAAGACGGTTTGCAACCTTTGCTGGTAACGGGAGCAAGGACAAAAACTAAGTGGGTAAGTTGGATAGAGTACTTTTAATCAAGTTGAGTCTACCACCTTTAGACAAATACGACCTCTTCCAAGATGTTAGTTTGTGTTCCACCTTCTCAATCACTACGTTCCAAACCTACTCTGCTTTAAAGGAAGCACCCAAGGGTAAGCCAAGATACTTTAGAGGTAGAGAAGATACCTTACATCCCAAGAGAGAGGCTAGAGTCGCCACATCGGGAACAGTTCCCATCGGTACCATTTCAGACTTTGAGAGGTTAACTCTCAAACCTGAGACAGCTTCAAAATAGAGAAGTAGAGTCCTCAAAGATTGAATCTGCCCGGTATTAGGTCCACAGAAAATGAGAGTATTATCCTCAAACAACAAGTGAGAAATAACGATAGGGCCATAATCACCATTTCCTACCGAAAAGCCAAAGAGAAAACCACCCTCCACAAGGCCTACAATCATTTTACTAAGAGCTTCTGTAGAATTATAGGGAGATTTAATTTGATGATCTGTCAGCAATGTTAGGGGCTAAGATTGAGGAGATCTACAGCTAACAGATCATGGTTTCTTATCCCATGATTTTAGGGGATTTGGTAGTCTGTTACCAAATCCGTAGATATGAGTTTCCTTTTTTATAGCTTTCTGTTTTAGGTAGTTTTGATTCGTTCCTAGGTAAGTTGTAAATATCCCTAAAATAGATGAGTATTATCATCTATATATAGAAGGGAATGTAATTCGAAATAGAGAAAAATATTGAGTTTTTCCTTCCTAAATGGATCAGAATTACCAGCTGGAAAACGCCCAGTAGGCTGCAAATGGATCTTCACAGTCAAATATAATGAAGATGGGAGTGTTAATCGACTCAAGGCACGGCTGGTTGCAAAGGGATTCACCCAATCATACGGAATCGACTATGAGGAGACATTTGCCCCTGTAGCCAAGTTAAACACAGTTCGGGTTCTACTANGACCTAGCTGAAGAAGTTTACATGGAAATTCCTCCAGGATTTGAGACACAAACTACACACAACAAAGTTTGCAAACTTAGGAGATCTCTATATGGGCTCAAGCAATCTCCAAGAGCCTGGTTTGAAAGATTCACAAAGGTAGTTAAGAAACATGGCTACTCTCAATGTCAAACAGACCATACTCTATTTGTTAAACACTCTCCTGCAGGAAAGCTTGCTGTCCTCATTGTATATGTGGATGACATAATTCTAACAGGAGATTATGAAGAGGAAATCTGCACCATCAAAAGTTTTCTAGCTGCAGAATTTGAGATCAAGGACCTTGGAAATCTCAAATACTTCCTAGGCATGGAGATTGCAAGGTCAAGAAAGGGAATCTCTGTCTCACAAAGAAAATATGTCCTGGATCTCTTAAAAGAGACTGGAATGCTCGGGTGTAAGCCAGCGGATACTCCTATGGATCCAACAACCAAATTAGGAGCTAAGGAAAATTGTGCACCCGTGGATAAAGGGAGATACCAAAGATTAGTGGGTAAACTAATATACCTATCTCACACACGACCAGATATTGGTTTTTCTGTCAGCATGGTAAGTCAATTCATGAATAATCCAAATGAAGAACACATGGAGGCTGTATATAGAATCCTGAGATACCTGAAACTAACACCAGGTAAAGGATTATTTTTTGAGAAGAACCAAAGAAGAGATATTGAAGTGTTCAGCGATGCAGATTGGGCAGGATCTATACAAGACCGAAGATCAACTTCAGGGTACTGCACATATGTGTGGGGTAATCTGGTCACATGGAGAAGTAAGAAGCAATCAGTGGTGTCAAGGAGCAGTGCAGAAGCTGAATTCCGGGCAATGGCACATGGCATTTGTGAGGGAATATGGTTAAGAAGGGTGCTAAAGGAATTAAAGATTTCAGATGAAGAACCTATGAAAATGTTCTGTGATAATCAATCAGCAATCAGCATTGCCAAAAATCCAGTTCATCATGATAGAACAAAACATGTGGAAATTGATCGACATTTCATAAAGGAGAAGATAGAGGAAGGAATAATCAAGATGTTGTACGTGCCTACATACCTTCAAACAGCTGACATTCTTACCAAGGCTCTACCGAGAAAGGTGTTTGATGATCTGAGTTCCAAGCTGGGGTTAATAAATATTTACCGCCCAGCTTGAGGGGGAGTGTAGAATTATAGGGAGATTTAATTTGATGATCTGTCAGCAATGTTAGGGGCTAAGATTGAGGAGATCTACAGCTAACAGATCATGGTTTCTTATCCCATGATTTTAGGGGATTTGGTAGTCTGTTACCAAATCCGTAGATATGAGTTTCCTTTTTTATAGCTTTCTGTTTTAGGTAGTTTTGATTCGTTCCTAGGTAAGTTGTAAATATCCCTAAAATAGATGAGTATTATCATCTATATATAGAAGGGAATGTAATTCGAAATAGAGAAAAATATTGAGTTTTTCCTTCCAATTCGATAGCTTCAATGACAAATAAGAAGAGTAATGGAGAGAGCGGATCCCCCTGTCTCAAGCCATGGGACGAGACGAAAAAACCCACTCGTGAACCATTCACCAAGACAGAAAAGCGGACAGTTGAGATGCAGAATTCTACCCAATTCAACCATTTATCTCCAAAACCACATCTTTCAAGTAGATTTTTTTTTTTTTTATAAGTAAGAGTAATTTTATTGATACAAATGAAATAGGCATAGCTCGTGTACACAGGAAGTATACAAAAGAACACCTAAATACATTCAAAGATCAAGAGATTAAAGACAAGAAGTCATGCACATTGTTTCTAATAAGTACAATGGCTGAAAACCAAAGCATTAAAGTGTATACCAAAAAATTCTACAACTCCGCCATTGTACGCTTCAAAACACCACTCATTTCTTTCCGACCAAATACACCACATGATGCATAACAGAATCATCTTCCACACTGTTGCCACTTGAGGACAGCCTTGAATCTCCTTCCAACAGGCCAATAAATCCACCACCCTCAAAGGCATGACCCATGACCCATGCGACATCGACTCTTTTAAAGATTTAATCCCATAGCACCCTTGTCATCTCACAATGCAATAATAAGTGGTTTACTAATTCTCCATTCTTTTTACACAAATAGCACCAATCCATCATAACACCCCATTTTTCTCAAGTTTTCCGTGGTCAATATCTTCCCAAGAGTAGCTGTCCATACAAAGAAATCTACTTTATAAGGCACACGAGACCTCCAGATAGTCTTCCAAGGGAAATGTGCATCAACTTGTGATATCAATATTTTGTAATATACCCTGACTGTACATTTCTTGCTGCCATTAACCCTCCACCGCATCTTATACCCCTGTGCCGTGGCATATATCAAGTTGAAAAAATCTAAAACAATGGATAATTCCCAATCATGAAGATCCCGGTTGAAGAGGACATTCCACTGAGGAGGGCCATGAGAAGATACCCACAAATTTGCCACAAAAGCATCCTTATTTGCTGCAATACTATAGAGAGCTGGAAAAACTGTGTTAAGAGCCCAATCTCCACACCAAATGTCCTGCCAGAACCTAATTCTGGTACCCTCTCCAGCCACGAACCGGGTATGGCTTATTCCATATCTAGTAGATATGGAAGAACTTCCAAGTTACATGATCATAGACTTCCAAGAACTTCCAAGTTCTTTCAAGTAGATAAAGCAAGAACTTCGAATTTACATGATCATAAGCTTTTTCCATATCTAGTTTGCATGGTAACCCCAATTCTCGAGATTTGAGTTGTCCATCCAACACTTCATTAGCGAATAAAACCGAATCCAGAATCTGTCTACCTTTAACAAATGCGTTTTGCGACTTCAAGATTAGCTTGTCCATCACCGTACCCAATCGGTTTGCTAGCACCTTGGAGAGAATCTTGTAGACCCCATTCACAAGGCTAATGGGATGATAATCTCAAACATCCATTGATCCCACCCTTTTAGGAATGAATGCTAAAAGCATTCAGACTTTTTTCAAATCTAGCATTATTATGGAAATCTTGAAATGCCTGCATAAGGTTGCCCTTTATCATTTCCCAACAAGTTTGGAAAAGCCCATTGTGAATCCATCAGGGCCTGGGTCCTTGTCGCTAGCCATACCTCATACCTCGGATGACTTTGCGTACTTCATTTTCTTCAAAGGGCCTCTCAAGCCACCCTGCACTTTGATGATCTAGTGCTGAAAAAGTTAGTCCATCTACTGTAGGTCTCCAAGGATGTTGTTTGGCTAGGAGATGTCCATAATATTGTGTGATGTGGTTCTTGATGATTGACTGTTTCGAAGAAACTGCTCCATCGATCATCAATGTATCAATAGCGTTGTTCCTCCGACGTGAATTTGCCACCCTATGGAAAAACTTTGTGCTCTAATCTCCCTTCTTGAGCCAAAGTGCTCTTGATTTCTGTCTCCAAGAGATCTCCAAGATATCATATGTTAATAGGAAACCAAGCTAGAATTAATAACAAGGAAAATAATTCGAAGTTTGTGTTAAGTTTGTATTTGCCTTCTAAAGGAGCATCCGGTGGTGTTCTTATTATGTTTGATAAAAGGGTGGTGGAAAGGTTAGAGGATTGTGTGGGCGAAAACATTGTGGCCTGCTCCTCTGAGAATGTAGAAGATGGATTCCAATGGGCTTTTGCAGTAGTATACGGCCCCAATATTGATGCAGAAAGAAGGTCATTATGGGAAGAATTGGCGGGACTTCTTAGTTGGTGGGAGTTACCAAGTTGTATAGGAGGTGACTTCAATGTCTCTCGTTTCCCGAGTGAGAGATCAGGTATGTCCCCACATCACACCAGCTATGAGGGATTTTTCTAATTTCATCACAGAACCGGTGCTCATGGATACCATTAACACGAGAGGGACGTACACTTGGTCCAACACTAGTGAACTTCCATCCTGGTCAAGAATTGAAAGATTTTTGCTAACTCCAGAATGAGAGTGAGACGCCCCCGGCTAGCATTCCTCTCCCCTCCATCATCATTCATAGCCCATGTCAGTCTCTTGAAGTCAGAAACTTTATATATATATATTTTTTATAGGTATATATATAAGTTAATGTAGCTGGGAATTAGGAACATGACGAAGAGATTACAACTATATAGTATTTTTTCTTCATAAGCCAACTTTTACGAAGAGATTACACCTAGATAGCATTTTTTTCTCTTGATGAGACAACTTTTATATAAGTAACGAAGGATTTATTGAAAAAATAGTAGGCATAGCCCATGTACGCAGGGTGATTGATAGGTAACCATCTCAGACATCCGGTGCCAATGAAAAAAAAAGATTGATAGGTAACTATATAGGTTTTTTTTTTTTTTTTTATAGGTAATCAAGAAGTTTTATTGATAAAAGTAGGCAAAGCCCAGGTTAAGCTTTAAATCCTTATATGACCTGACACTTTTTTTATGAAAACATGTTAAAAGTGCTGAGAAATAGGAACTCCAAATTTCAAGCACATTCAAATACCAAATTTTAACAAATCTTGACCACTATGTATAAAGATATAAAAACAGTAAGGAGGAGAAAAGCAGCAAACTCATTATTGGTTTCATCTGATAAATAACCAACCCAAGAAAGTTCACCTGTCGTCACTGCCAACAATACCCTTGCATTCCACTGGTGCAGCTAATTTGAAAACATTTCCAGATCCATCATGCACAGCATGTTCCTTCAAATGAAGGCGTTTAGCAGCCTCAAGCACCTGATGATAAACAAAAGCTTAAAACTTCTAACAAGGATATTCATTTCTCTGTTCATATATAGAGATTAAGAACCCAACAAAATAGAGATTAGCCTGGTACCTACTGAAATAACATATTCTGAAAATATTAAATTATGCCACAGGAAAATTATGCATAAATATTTTTAACCAAAAACGGCCATAAGAAAATATGTACATCCTACCTCGATAAGCTCAAGAAGTCCTCTCACGTAGACAAAGAAGTAATAAGAGAATCTGAAAGCATGAAAAAGCAACAAATTCATATGATCCCTCACCTTGGAATGAAAATCTTCATTCCAACATATCTTCTTGCCATTGTCAACAGATCCATACAGAAGAGAATCTGATTTATCACCTTGAAGAATCCCAGGTAAAACACTCTGCACCAGAATGTGCAAAAGTAATTCAGGGCCAACTGGAGACAAATTTAAGCAAGCCAAGATAGAATTACCAACGATGGACAGTTGCCTCCAAGTACAGAAAAGTACAGAAATGTTCTAATGCAACAAGAATTTTTTTTATAGTTAATAAGAGATTTTCTTTCAAGTAAATAGGCATAGCCCAAGTACCCAGGATGTATACAAGTAACAAGAATTACTATATATAAGCAGAAAGGAAAATAAAAAATAACAGGCCACATAACTAATGTTGACTATAATAGACCTGTCAACCCAGCTTGCTACTTGCATCGGTGATAAGGTTAAAAAGGAAACTTTGCTATCTTATCAATGAGAACGCCATTAAGCATCTTTGCAACCAACGCATGATCTATAAAGTTTGGTAACCTGATTCTAGTAAACAAAATATATATCAACCAGCAACATAATTTTGATCTTAACTACAAACCTGAGCTACCACTCTATGACCTCTGTAATCAATTATGGCCATAGCAAGATTATAAAGTCCAGAGACATCAGCTTCCTGGTATGCCTTGGTGCCTTTCAAATCATTATTTGCAGAAGCATATGTAGCTTGCTCACTCTCTGTTAACTGTGGTTCAGCTGACACATCAGAAGTCACATCCACAACACTATCCTTCTCTTCTGTAGTTGAACCTCCACATTTTTCCCCATTGGCAATTCCACTGTCTCCATGCAACAAAGAACTGGAAGCCTTATCAGATGAACCATTCACGGGGCTCAAACTCTCAATATTTGAATTAGCATTGGATGCAGGTTTCTTGGACAGCTGCTCAAGGTCCCCATCCACAGCAAAACTAAAGAATATGTTGTTGTGAACGTACCTATGACAAAAAAAAGAAGAAGAAGAAAGATATACCATAATGCTAATCCGACAAACTCACATAGCTCTCAAGGAAAAAGAAATACCATAACTCTAATCCAACAAACTAACACTGTTAACGGCATTCGTGTTGCCTAAATTCATATCAAGAACAATTTGTAATATATTTTTTTCTTATAATGACAAAAAAAGGCATTATTGAAGTACACATTAAGCATACATCATATACACCTAATTAGAGAAAGAAAAGATATAAGTAAATCCTACAAGTTAAAGCTAGAGAGACATAGGTGGGCTACCATCCAATGTTAAAAGGAATTAAAAAAGAAAGCCTTCATGTCTTTCAACGTCCTTGTGTTATCTTCAAAACTTCGATCATTTACTTCCCTCCAATTGCATCACATCAAACAAATCGGATTCATCATCCACAAGGTCTCACTTGATGACTATCACAGCGTCCTTCCAAAACACTAACAGACCAACCACCCCATCTAGGCATCACCCATACTAGCTCAAATAGACTAAAAACAGGTTGCTGCAATGTGCTAGCTACCTCACAGTGGGGAAAAAGATGATCCGCTGAGTCCTCATTCCTTTGTGCGGCTAATCAAACAAAGAAAGCCACCATCAAGGGAGCCTTGCTCCTCCAAATAGTCTTCCGTGAAAAATATTGTTGTCATGTGAATGAATGCACTATAGAATGATTTGACTTTAAACACCCTCTCCTATATATCCTCCAACACATCACGTCTTCACCACCTTGTCTCAATCTAAAAGAATACTGTCCAACATAATAAAGAGTAAAGAAATCAACCACTTAGTCTTGTGCTGCATGGATGAAATCCATTTACCATTTCGGATAGCCAATTTAGAGCTCTAACTGTCTGTCACTGATAGTTCTTTATCCCTAGAAATATTGAATAGATCCGTAAAACCCATTTAAAGGGCTATTCACCACACTTAATTTCACTTAGAGCCACTTTTCTAATGAACCTCCTGCTCACATTAAGAAATTGGTAAGACAGGGCAGGTTTGGATAGTGAGTTGAGATGAGATGAGTTGAGATGGTTTGTGAATAATAGTGAGATATTGGAGTTGAGATGAGACGAATTATAAATGCTTTAAGTTAAAATGTTTTATAGGGTTTTGGGAAAGGAGAGAGAAAAAAGCTGAATCAAAACATTATAAAGTTAAATTATTGTTACAATTTTTTTTTTTTTATAAGTAAACCTATTGTTAGAATATAATGTTTTAATATTATTTTTGTTTTGGAATTTGAAAAAGTTGAATTGTTTTTTGTGTTTTGTTTGAAAATTTGGGAAAGTTGTAATGATTAGGCAATGATTAGATGAAAAAGTTGAAGATTTGAAATTGTAAAGTGTGTGTTTATGGTGTTTGGATATTGAGATGGGATGGGATGGGATGGGATAAGATGGGGGGCTTTCATTATCCAAACCAGGCCTAAGACCCTCCTCCACTTTCAGCTCAAAAAGTTTGGTTTCTCCAAATAAACTATGCAAAAACCCTTGCTATCTACCCATTCATTGAGACAAATAATTTTTTTTTTATGAGTAAACGATTGTATTAATATAATAGGATAGCCCAAGTACACACAATGGTATACAAGAGGAAACACCTATCTAGGATGAAGTAATGGAAACAAGATTGAGATGAAGAAAATTATGTTGAGTAACACTAACTTCAGTGAGCATAGTTATACTTAGCCAAAGTCATGGAGTAGAGAGACATCTATAAAATCCATAGAAATGTTATTTTTGGATAGGTATAAAACCGATAAACATCAAGATAGAAGGATGACAAACAAGATCATTTAAAATATATCATCATGTGCAATAACCATTTTATATACCTTCCATCAGAGTAAACTTAAAATTAATTAGCTAAGTACAGTAAGACCTGCTTCAACATTGAGGTATGAAGACAAAGTAATAAACATTGCATCTTATCATCTACAAGTTATAAAGCATTAGAAATGAATTCCTTAAATAATGACAAAAATGAACAAGAAAAAGACTATTTTAAGTTCCCACTAACATGTGAAAGCACTCTGGATCTGTTGGATTTATTGGGGGTATGCATCTGCTGATCACTCCAATAGCACCACTAATCGCGGCATCAACAAAGTCTGACGTCACTTTGTAGAGAGCCCTGTCCCGCAGAATCCTGCAACAAATTTACTTTCATAAGGAGTAGAAACAGTGGAAACCATGTAGAAGAAACTTACATCAAACAAAATTATTAAACCAAAGGGATGAGTATCAATATAACAAGTCAATGGATAAGAGATCAGATACCTTTCTTGAGGAGTTGTATGGGGGAATTCACGACAAGATTGCAACTCCTCATTCCAATCTCTTTGCATTCCAATCAACTCACTACCGTAAGAAAGAGTAAGTGCATCCTCTGCTCTGGCAGCATCACGTTTGTGATCTGGCATGGCAGTGCATAAAATTTACTTAGAATGAAGAAAATAAAATATGATATCAAACAATCTCAAAGTTAAGAAAGATAAATCCATTAAATCGTCATGCCGATGCAGTAAGCAATAAGACACAAAAAAGGGCATAGATGAGATGTCTTCCACAAGTATACATGCATAATCAAAAGTTCTTTTACCTATCAAAAAAGTTTTTTTTGGACCCTAACTATTAGAGAATAATGATTGGGCCACCATTAAATACTAAGAGACCAAGACAGTCTAGCTCTATTCTTATTTCAATACACCAAAATTAACTTCATTTTCAGTATTACAATACAGATGTACCCCAAGTTAAAGAGACATTTCAGTAGATGTCAATCTTACAAAATGTAAATAGATTATTTTACAATGCTTTGCACTATAATTCTTTTCTTCTTTCAAGAAAGCAACAGAAACTGAAAATGCCAGGATTAGGCTAACAGAACCCCAAGTCTTAGAGATGACCTAGGATGAAACTAAATACAAAACTTGATGTACAATATTAACGAGCAAAGGAGGCCACAGAGAATTAGTTTCAAAGAAACATGGGACACTTTCCATGTCTACAAAACCCTAAACTACATTCATAAGGACATCGATTTAAAGGGATAAAAAGCTCTGAAATTTATATGAAACTGAACTCACCAGGAACTGGATATAATCCCAGCCATGAATTTGGTGGCAACAAAGATTGAACATTTTCAAAAGGGTGTGCTGAGGCCCTCCGCTCCAAAATTTCACGAAATGCTTCAAAACAAGAATACAGGATGGCAAAATCATTCAATGAAAATAAAAAGATGAGCCCACCCGAGACTTCAACAGAATCAAACACTTAAATCATGCGTTCTCACCTTTTTTAAACTTAGGACTTATTTTCTGCAAGAGCCCGACAAGGGTGGTTGCTTCAAAAGTGGTCTTACTCAACCTTGGATCAAGAGAATTCCCAGTGCTCGAGTTGACATAAAACATTTTTGTTGTTCCCGTAATACAGTATTTATTACCCTCCAATGTTACTACATCCAAATAAATCAAATCCCCAACAAGCCTGGGGTCAACAAAAACACTGTCAATTTTTCCACTGAAGAAAATTATAATGGTTTTACTTCTTCTTTTTTTTGGCTAAATACCAAGACTGCATTTAAAGGCATGATCCAAGAACAAATGAAATATACAAGAAATGCAACCATCCAGATGGAAAAAAAGAAACAACAAAATCACCAAATTTATGCACGATAAAGTCTATCAAAGTTTCCCAAAATTTGAACTCCTCTAGCATCCATTTATGTCCTCAAACTTTCCCTCCAAATGCACCATATGAGACAAGTAGGAACCATTTTCCACACCGTCATAATGATGTTATGCAATGCAATAAGGCAAACTTGAGGAGGAGCTTAAATAAACTCACCTTCTATAGCTTGGAGCAGGATTGAAGGAGGAAAACACAATGCCGTCCATGCATTTGATCTCTTTTGAAGATGACAATAGCAAATTACTCAGTGAACCAGCAACATCGTCCATAAAACCCAAACCATCAAGCTCTGGGACCTCAGTTTTTGCAGTATCTAGGCCACAGTAAATTCTAGAAGCTTAAGTGTGTTATGGTGTAAAAAATATTGGAAAATAATTGCGTGACAATGATTGTTATTTAATATTCCAAACCTCCAGAACTAGAGGATTTGCTTTGTGATGTCTCATACTGAAATGCAAGCGAAGTTGATAGTGAGGCATGAAGTGTGGAAAGAGAAAGTAATTCTCTTGTACGGTGTACATGAGCTCTTATAGATCTATCATCGTACAATGCTGCCAAAATACTTTCCATGTCAGAGCCACCAAATAGGCTTTATTATTACATAAACAAAGCAGTGTTAGTTATACCAGGAACAATCTCCAAAGAGGAACCACCAGTAGTAATGTCAGCTACTTCAGAAATTTCATTATAATCTTCTAGATGGTGAGTAGAACCATCCTTTGTGTGCAATAATAAGTCATAGCATGTGATATAACACGTCTCTGGAGCATCAAGGAGAAATTGCCTTATGTCCATGACAGAATCTCCTGGATTCAGCTGCAAGTAGATTAAAACATTGAGCAGTTCACACTTTTGATGGATAAGGTAAATACGATGCCACAAATAAACAGCTGAAAAGTCCGAGTGAAAAGTTGTATGACTTCTGAATTTTCAATTGTGAACAGGACGATTCTGAGCGTGCTGAAATTAACCTACCAAATGCATGCATAGTTCTGCGTTCTAAACCAATTTAGAATACGACAAGTACAAGCAAAGGTTTCACTCACTTGGAGCTCAAGTTTCTCGCCGCTTTGTGTTTTGACAGAAACAGGATAAAGATGAAGATCACCTGCATTCACAGAAGGGAAAGAAATTGAATTAGAGACATGGCAGCAAGCTGAAGAACAAGTGTCATGATCCATCGTAACAGCTGGACACTAAAATGTAGATGGATGAGGTTGAGTTATGAATTCATGCATCCAAATATATCATTATCCAACGGAAGAAAAATTTTAGTATTCAAGACTCAAACTTAACACAAACTATAATGAGTAGACTGCCATCACCCACTAATTTGACAAACAAAGTCCATTATCTATACATATAGATGGAAAACTTGATCCTCATCATCTTAACAAAAAAATCAGAAATCATTTATTACACAAAATTTCTTAACACCCAAATAATCTAAATACAGGAAAAGTAAAAAGCTAAGACAACATATATTTGCAAACTTATAAAAAATACGTATATGCAAATCTTTCAATATGTGCACACCTGTGCATTCCTTTATAAGTAAATGTGATTTATCAACCTCAAAAAGCAGTGGCATCCAAGTACCAAAAGAGTATACGATTGATAGACCTCAACATTGCAAGCAATAAGAAGAAAATCCTGGGATTGAATATTAGTATAAGAAATATGAGCGACACCCAAAGAAAACCAATTTTAATAAAACTTCACAATGATGGTGTGAACATATATGTACCTACAGGTGGATATAAATGAGTTATGTATGCCTATTTCTATCAATAAAATTTGTTTACTGATAAAAAAAAAATTACATATGCACGAATCTGAAAAAGTATTGGCACTCACTAATATTCATAAGCTCATCTTCCCACACCAAAAACATTTCCAGCTAGCCGAAAACATTTTATATTTTTGTTTTTTAATAGGTAATCAAGAGGCTTTATTCATAAGAAAAGAAGGCATAGCCAAGTACACAGGATGTATACCCGAGAAGTACCTAACTAGAGTATACAACTGACGATAGAAAATCATGGACATTAAGCCCATTAAAATCAATGACCCCCCTGCCCATAAGAACTAGGTTTTAAAAAAATAAAGTTTGAGCTCATCCATGTCCTCTAGCAATCCTCCATTTAATATTCAATTTTTACGCTCTTCTTCTTTTCGTTAAACTACCATCTAAAGTTTTCAAGATAATAAAATACAATGCTGCCCAACTTGTGTGAATTTTGGTTTCATTTCCTTCACATGGTTAGATCTCTAAAGTGCAGAAAAAGATTAAAAGAAGTTAATTTAACATTTTACGTAATGTCAATATTCCATTGGAGCATTCAGCAGATTAACTTGCTATAAAGCATATAATAGAACATTCATGCAACCAACTTCACCTTGCTTCTGTTGGCTTGCTGAGTTTTCTGTTTCAGACTCCGTTACCTCCAGTATTGCATTAGTTGATTCATCCACAGTTGCAACACCATTTGCATCAGCCTTGGAAGACTCTAAAGCACTTGAGTTATCATTCACAAGAGCATTGGATGAGACTGCTGGTTCAGAAGAATTAATTGTATTATGCGCTCCCCTCCGGTTCCTCCCTTTGTTTGATTTGCCTGCCATCTTTCCCTCCTGATTCAAACAATTCACATCAGCAACGAGATCACTAAGAATTTCAATGCAAGAACTAAAGCCATTAGTAGTAGAAACAAACCCAAAGCATTAAATTTAGAGCATCGATTAAATATGTTAACCACAAGACCATATTCCTCAAAACAATGAAACCCAGTAACACCAATCAAAATTCACAATCATTGCATTTAATTCACAGCTCGCACAAACAAGCATATACATACAGCATCATACATCATAAAATCATTGATACCATTATCTTTCATGCCATTATCTTTCAGATTAACCTTACGATCCAATTCAGAAACACCGAAACCCTTCAATAAACCAACTGATATAAATCTGTACTAAACAAAACAGTAAAAAAAAACACGTATGCCCGTTAAGTAGCCACTGCCTCACACGAACAAAAACCCAAAACCATCACTCCATCATATGCAGATTAAGTAAACGATGAATAAAAAAACTAGACAAAAATGGAGCACTCTGTCATAACCAGCAGTACCGAGCATCGAAACAGAACTTAAAGCATAGAAAACAAACAGAATTTGAATCTTTTTATGAGGGTTTTCACCCAAAAATAAACCTTCACTGAAGCCAAAACAATCACTTTTGACACACCCAATATGAGTTTTTTTTTTTTTTTTTTAATAGACAAAAATAAAGAAGCAAAATTCCACGTTATAATTTTCTTTTGTCCAAGTTTTCTTAGGAACCCAACGGAGAGTAGAAGGAATATAAACAGAGTAGAAAGATATCTTTTACCAAATAAGACGCAAGGTGGTTCTCTAGTCGCAGCTAAACTGTTCTATACAATCGCGGCGAGAGAGATATAAATATAAATAAATAAGGGGAAAGAAAGTTATCTGAGGTTTTAGGAGAGGGTTATGGGAAAAGCAGAGGAAGTGGCTGTGGCTGAGAGGCGGCGAAATTTCGCCCTTTGTGTGTGTGAGAGAGAGAGAGAAAGAGAGAGAGAGAGAGCTTACAATTATTTAGGGAGACCCAACTTGGTGTGGGCTTTGGCCTTCTTTTTAGGTTCATTTAGTATTTACTTTGTTTATATATATTTTTTTATATTTTTCACATAGATTATTTTGTTGACAAAACAGTGAATAGACTGTTAGTTCTTCGAACTTCATTTTGTATGTTAATAGTTTATAAGAACACCTTATCCAGGAATTTTCTATACAATTCATACATCCAAAATTAAAATTATAAAGTGACTCAAAATACGATTTTGAAAGCATAATAACAATGAAATTGTATAAAATATAACACCACCTCAACCTGTCAGAAAAAATATTTATTACCTTTTTTTAATTGTCTTTTGCTTCGAAATTTCTTAGATTGTGCCGTTGGAATGACGTGTTTCTCAGGTAAAAAAAATACAAATGCCATGCCATTTTTTTTTTTTAAATTATGCTACTAGATTTTTTGTTGGCGTAAAAGCAATAAGGGTGGGCAATTCAAGATAGTTTTTTTTTTTCTTTACCTGAGTGCAATTATAATAATACCCTAATTGTTGAAATTGGATAAGAAAGATGGCGAAATATACACTTCCTTAAATCGGATTTGAACTCTAAAATCAAAATTGAATTTATTTATGAATTCAAATCCAAAATTTAGAACACACAAAATCAAAAATGCATTACATATTTTAATTATAAAAAAGTGAGTACAAATCCTGATGTTAGTTTTTTTTTTAAATGATATTTACATTTATGAATACTTACTCGTCGTTCAATTTTTTTAAAAAAAATTAAATAAATACGACATCCATCTAAATAAAAAAAATTTCATCTTTTAAAAAATCGATTACGCAAAACTGCACGTTATTACTTGCTCGGAAAAGATCAAAGAAATTTACTCCGAAAACCAGCCCACAGAGTTCCGAAAGAACAACGTGTCCCTCTCAAAAGCCCAAAAGCCACCATGCCTTCTGCTTCTTGACTCCCCCAAACTCAAACATCAAATCCAAACTCTCTCTTACTTATATTCGCCAGAGAGACGTCAAACTCGAGCACAAAAATTCAGTCGCCTCTCTTCTACATTCATAAACTGATATGGCTCTTGCCGACAGACTCCAATTTCTTTCTCCATCTTTATCTTTGATTCATTTCAGAAAACCCAACTCCATAAACATTCAGCCCCTTTGCTCTTTACATTATGATTCTTCTTTTACTTCTTATTCCTCCCCTTTCACTGAGAAACACTCTATTCAGAGGTACCAAAGGGACCATTGGCTGTACAAGAACCAACTGGAGCAAATTACATCATGCTCCTTCCCACCTGATTCCCACTTAAATAGGGAAAACAACATAGCACTGCAATTACCGGAGCTGAAGAAGCTGCTTCAGGTGCTGAGAGAGAAGAGAGAAAGTGAAGGATGTAGTAAGGGGAAGTATGGGCCAGGGAATGTCTTTTTGGTGGGAACGGGGCCTGGGGACCCTGAGCTGTTGACACTCAAGGCTGTGAGAGTGATTCAGAGTGCTGATTTGCTCTTGTACGATCGGTTGGTGTCCAATGACGTGTTGGATTTGATTGGCCCCGATGCTAGGCTCCTCTATGTCGGCAAGACTGCTGGTTACCATAGTAGAACCCAGGTAAAAAAGTCTCTCTATATGCTAGCATCTCTTGCCATTTGGGTTTGCAGGTTTCCTTTGGTTTTCAACTAGGTTTCTGCCACAAAGTCGGCCTCTCTATTTCTCTTCAATTCCCTTTTTTTGGGCATTTCTCTGATTGGGCATTTGTGTTTCTATTGAATCTCAACCGATTTTGTAAAATTTATCATGAAGTTGTTGGATTGGGACTGTGGACGTGCTTATTTTTACTTCAAAAAAATATATATTACATATATATTTGGCTTTATAAAACTGGGGTCTTGCTGGTCGATTAATGGGAGGTTTTAAATTATTTTTTCTTACAGGAGGAAATACACGAGTTGCTTCTGAGTTTTGCCGAAGCCGGAGCTACTGTTGTGAGACTTAAGGGAGGAGACCCACTGGTGAGTTTCTTTTTGGGAAATGTACCTAAAATTGGTAATCAGCACAGTGGTATAAGCCCTGAAATGCTCTCTCGTAGAGATTTTTGTGACATGTGTCCTGGGATTCAGGTGTTTGGGAGAGGTGGTGAGGAGATGGATTTTCTACAACAGCAAGGGATTCAAGTGAAAGTAATACCAGGTATGTGATGGTTAAGTAGTCTCTTGAATCTCATTATCAAATAGCATCTCTTGAAAAAGATTCATAATGTCTCCATTGTGAGTTTAAATAGCATATACACGGAGCAATTATGGAATAATGACTGCCATATTGCAAGTGATTGTTAAAATCTCGAATTTTTTGCACTTTGAGATAACGTAATATTGAGTTAGTTCCATTAGCTGACGTACGGTTGGCCTTTTACCTAGACAATTTACTGTCTTCATGTGGAGAATTCGTTTCACCTTCACCTTCCCTTATTTGTGAATGACTTTGAAAGAATGGTATAAATTTTGCTAAATATGAGAGGGACAGATCAATATTATGAAAATTGAGTAAAATGATTAGTGCAGAAAAACAATTAGTAGGAAGAGGAAAATATTACATATGTTAATCTAATTTGTGATGAATGAAGCAATTGACATGGATCTTGTTTCTGAGTTAGCTTGAGGTTGCCTTCCAATATAGTGTGGGACTTGAATTCTTCATCATTGTTGTTTTGTTGTTAGTACATAGTCTTCTTACAAGTGTACAGAATGTTGGTCTCTTTCAAGAGTGAAGTTAGCTGTGGGGGCAATAATAATAGTATGATTGTTGTTTGCAGGTATCACTGCTGCTTCAGGAATAGCAGCAGAGCTTGGAATTCCATTAACTCAACGAGGTGTTGCAAATAGTGTAAAATTTCTCACCGGGCACGCAAGGAAAGGAGGAACAGATCCTTTGTTTGTGGCAGAAAATGCAGCTGACCCTGATTCAACCTTGGTGGTTTATATGGGCTTATCAACCTTCCCTTCTCTTTCCCTAAAGTTACTCCATCATGGTCTTCCCCCTTATACACCCGCTGTTGCAGTTGAGCGAGGGACCACACCTCAACAACGCACGGTAAACATGATTCTCTTTTTGACTTTTTCTTTCTTCTCTTGCTTTTTTCTTATTTTTTCAAATTCATTGCCTNCTACTTCTATGAATAAAACTTCTTGATTACCTATAAAAAAAAAAAGGTTAGGGTGTAAGAAGTTAAGGTGAATATTGTTCCAACAGCTATATGTTATAGATAAGGTGATTTAATGACTTCAAAGCCATAGATTTATTGACGAGGTTTCAGTTTCAGAAATGGGATCGCTAAACATAAAAGGGTTTTGCTACACAACCTCCTACTATTCATCCACACTCCACATTTTTTAATTTTTTTTTTAATTTTTTTTTAAATTTATTTTTTAAAAACTATTTCAAATTTTTTATTCACTATTCATATAAAAAATATTTGATAAAAAAAAATTAAAAAAAAAGGTGGAGAGTGGAGTGTGGATGAATAGTAGGAGGTTGTGAAGATTATTTGAACATAAAAATAAATAACTGACCTTGGCTCTTAGTTGAACTAAATTTTATTATTACTCTTTTAACTTGTGTGCATGAGTTTCATAGTGTTTTTGCCCAGAAATAGATCCCGTAGAAGGAAATAGTTGTGTAAGTTGCTAAGAGAATTATAATAGAGTACACAAGATATTTATTGTATAAAACAACACTAGTTAACATATGTAGGGACCTTTTTTATGCTTTCAGAATCTATTGCCCCCCTTCCTCGTGATTTATTATACATCGCTTGCTAGGTTTGTGATGTTACAGTATTGATTTTCTACATGTGTAATATACATCAATTTAAATGAAAATTACACTTTACACCATTAAACTATTACTTTTGCAATTTGATTGCCAAGCTATCAAAGTTGTCATTTTCTTCTCTAGCCACAACTCCCCTTGCAATTTTCCTTCTCTTTTAAGATCTAATCATTAAGACCATATCACTTCGCCCATTATAGTTGAATCTGCATTTATACAGGTCTTTGCTGAACTAAAGGATCTTGCCCAGCAAATTACATCAGCACAGTTAATATCACCGACTCTGATCATCATTGGAAAAGTTGTTGCGCTTTCACCTCTATGGTCACTTTCTTTGAAAGAAACATCCTCTTTAGTATAGGCTAAATAGACATGTTTGAGGCACAGGGCAATCAATCATGCTGTCTACGGATGGTTTTGGGAATTTGAAATTTCTGTTTGTGATTATTTAATCTGTGTGACGGTGGACATGGAGACTGGAGTTAAAGAGACTCAGTTGACTTACTTTTGCATGCGGTACATCTTTTTTTGGATCGTGTTGCAATGGTTAATACAGAGATTGTGGAAGATTTTGTTGATGAGCAGGCTGACATGCCAGAATTTCGATTGAATGAATACTTTGATAGTGTCGGTTAAAAACTGGGTGGGAAGCATGGAGGGAGTTTGAATGTTCAACAATAAAGGTTCCAGGGGACTTTATGTCTTTGATTGCAAGGTGCGACGAAGAGCAAGCTTGTTTTTGCCTGTGTAGCGTGATTGGATTCAATTGAATGAAGTGTAATGATTATTTATAAATTATCACACGTGAGCCTGACTCTGTAATGCAGATAAACATCAAGTTTTGGTTTGATTCCTTGAGATGAGTCGGTAAAATTAAGATTTTAAATTTCTTTAGTTTTAATATTTCCTTCTAATGAGTGTGATTGCGCATCCAAATAAGTGCAAACTGATTGCGCTTTGGGTTTGCAGCCCTTCTTACAAAAAAGCTGGCATCGGCATGGTCTGGTTATGTTTTAATAAGCAGTGCATGTATCATCCATCATTGGGGATGGTGAGCGGGTAAACTGGACTGATTACACATGAGAGTTTAGACGACAAGACCTTCGACATCTCTGGAAAGCCCTCTTGTAATGGCTTGACCGGATTGGTGCTCTCTCACCTCTAACGGGTAGGTGCATTTTTCTCTTGGCATGTCGGAAAGTATCAGAAAATTGCAAATGTAACTCTTAAATTATTGATGACATATGATTCTGTACCGACAATGCTTGCCAGTCTCCGCCACACCTTTTGGCTTCAGTCCAATCCGAATTCGCGGAAAAGAATGCCACATGGCAGCCGAAGAAGCAGCACTGATTTAATAATAATGTCATTAGGCATCTTCCATCACTACTTTCTCTCATTCCATTTTTGTTGGATATTCTTGATTTAAGTTTTTCAACCATTCCACAGAAGAGTATCGGTTTCAGATTTGCTTCCGACTCTTCTTTATTCAAGAAACCAAACTGTTTTGCATTGCGGACGAAATAGGATGAAAAACTTGCCGAGCATCACGCATTGCAAACAATACTATAAACGACGATGGGAGCTATCATCCTGAAACTAAAAATGTCTCAAGGATCTTAGAGCAGCATGAAAAAATGAAAGGTGATGTAGAAAGGAGCTTGCAAAGGAAGATGTAGTAAAAGATTAATGGAAAAGCTCATTTGGTTACTTCTTCATATATACACGTATGGCTCTGTAATACATTCATGTGACAAAGAATGATATGTACTATATCCTAAATACGGTCCCTATAAAGAATAAAAAAAATGGTACTTGGACTTATCCTGCCATGCAGTCATAACGCAAGCATCATGTCGGGTACACTTGCATAAGCTGTCAGCTCAAGTGTTGGTGCCTGAATGGCACTCCAAGGAACCATCATTGCCCCGAAAGCATCACTTTTTGGTTTTCAGGGGCTCAAATTCAAGGGATTTACCATAATCTTTCCATTATTCCATGGAGGAGTCAGTTGATGGTCACGTTTGGTTTTGAATTGGAGCCATTAAACATGATGAAGCATCATCGACAATAACGCCATTGGAAGCTTTCTGCATGAAATCACAAGTAAGAACGAGTGTGTGAATCATTGCACATACACTCAGGCACAGGATACTTCGTAACATCCCTTTCGGCTTTGTTAGTTCTGAGTTCCGGCTGGCCTAAGGAGTCACTGTGCAACTCCTTTATGATGCTGTTGAACTCCGATTCTGATAGGGTAGATTTCAAAAAGAAGGGTAGCATTTTTCTTTTGTTTGGGGTTATATATTTTTTGTGTCCTGCATAGGCCCGGTGTCCCTGCACAAACAATTAATTTCAGTTTCGGAAATAACAGTATAAAATACACTACAACCAAAAAGAGTGCAGAAGACATTTTGAAAATTAAAGGTCACAAATTTGCGATCACTAATGATCCGCTTGACAGCTTAAAAGATTGACAAATGAAAAAGGGAAATAACGGTGATGTCAATAAAGACACGTGCAGCATATGGTCAAGGTAAAGGCAATCACAGGTGAACTGAAAAAAGGAGAACAGGCATTTTTGTTCATTTTGATTCCAGATTCTACTAATTTCAATCCCCAACCGTGTAGCCTTTCATAAGAATATTAAAAGCATAAGAGCATTTTAATTAAAGACTTCCCAGTTCAGATGTCTTGTAAGATCTAATCCTTTTGCCTGATAGCATCTGATAAGGTTATATGAGTTTAGCATGGATTTCTGTGCTTTAGCAAATCATATGTTACACAGAATGGGAACTGGTGACAGAGTAAATCTAAAAAAAGATAGTGATGGAAATACCTGGATGGCATGGCCCATATTTCCCCCATGGGATGGCATGAAAACATCACTATTCTCAGAGACTATATAATCAATGGCAGCCATTAAAGATGCTCTGTTTTTAAGTGGTTCTAGTTCGCCAGGCAAAGCAAGATCTTCCTTGTTGTAAAACTGCGGAAACTCTTGGGTTAATGGTAGTAAGGCTTCTTTGCCGCCTAATGGCTGCCCTCCAGCCCAGTATATCCTCGCAGTTTTTGGAGCTCCGAGAGCTTTAAGCAGCCTTATCCATAAAATGACAACACAAAACAAAAAAAATTCAGTATATTAAATAATTTGAGCATATGCGTGCCAAGGAACTTAGGTTTAAAAGCATAGGTGCACAAATTAAATCTATTAGTTTTCTATTCTTACCTGGCTACCTCCAAGCCGGTCAAGGGGCAGAGACCTGCAAGCTTTCGATCATGGTAAGTCATGTTTGACCTTGCAGTTAGGAGATCTGGCCGTTGTTTTCTTTCATTGTTCACTATCTCATCATACTCGTGGCTTAGACCAGGAAGGCAACCAGTCCTAATCCATACATCCTTCTCCATTCGTAGATGAAGAGCAAGGTAGGGCCCATTGGTCCGCATCCTCTCAGCAAGCTTGTTACCAAGTTGCAAGATTGGTGGGGTAAATCTCAATGCATGAAAAGCAACCTGAAGTTGAACCAAAAAGAGATTAGAATTGGCTGTCCATATAACCTTGGCTGAATTAAAAAGGCAAGGATACATTCTGAATTCGGACAAGCAATATTCAGCAATGCAACAATCTGAAGTTTGGGAATATAATTAAAACTTTTGAAGGGGAAGACAGGTGCTCAGTAGAATAAAAACAAACAGAACAAGCCATCGATCTGAATTAAGTTGGGAAGCTCCCATGGTGAAACTCTTGATTGAAATGAGAAATGATTTAGTAGATTTAGCACTTGGATACTTAAAATATCTCAGTATATCTGTGAATACTAGTGAAATGGTTTGAGTTAATATGTTTTATTGGATTTTAGAAAATAAGAGAGAAAAAGTTGACAAAAAATATTATAAAGTTAAAAAATTGTTTCAATATAATTTTTTAATATTCTTTTCGTTTTGAAATTTGAAAAAGTAGTATTGTTTTTTGTGTTTTGTTTGGGAAAGTTGTAATAATTAGATAATGATTAGATGAAAGAATTGAAGATTTGAAATATCTAAGAATACTTGAGATATGTTGTGTTTCCAAACAGGGTGGGGCCTCATTCCTTCAATAATTTTTGAGTCATCTCAACCACAAGATGGGAATAAAACAAATGCAAGTACTAGTGTCTAAATGACGGATTCTTAATAAAAATGAAACCCTGCAATACCTTGCATCGAAGCTTCTGCAGATCAGAGGGAAGATCCTTAGAGAGCCTTGAGTCCAAGCCACGCAAAAGCAAAACCCCTTCTCTGTTAAGCTGCAGAAACCAACAGAGATTCCATCAGTTTTTTTCCCACCCAGCATTCACAGCAAGACTGCTCTTCATAATACAGAGCCGACGCCAAATTCGATATCAATAAGGTAAACATGAATGGAGAAAAAAAAGAAAACAGTTTGTTTTGAACATCTAGAAAAATATAAATTAAAAACTAGAACTGATATTGGGATAATCCGCTAAATTGACAAGCAAAAGATTCCATTCAAGAAAGATGATCCAACAAAGAGAGAACATTTAATGAGAAGTACATAATTTTAGCTAATTAATAAACTGCTCTTAAAGTGATGCCATTATAACTCAAGCTTTAGAGGATTGTTGCAACTATAATCAACTAGACGTTGGCACCTTCATAATAAGAGTTCTCCCTCATTACCATAAGGCAATACTTTTCAAGGACATGGCAGGAATAGACCAATAGAGCATCACCTCGGATTACTGTATATATGGTCAAAACCGAAAGGCTGACAAATAATTCAAGCTTTTTAACGTGGGATAACAAACATACAGCTGCCACTACTTGGTATAACAAACCGGCATTTCTGTATAATAAGCAAACAGGAGGAACAAGTATAATTACTCTACAAAAAAAAAATACAGAAATTGTTCATACACGTTTGAGATAACGAGCCCGGATCCATTTGGGGGAGACGTGTAGTGGTGGACTGCCCTCCACTGGCCTTGTCATTAGATGTGTAGATGGTAGTGCTGAAACTATCCGGACATCATTGGCAAGAACTCTCTTGAAGTGCTCGATATCAAATATATCAGAGAATTCACTACACCCATCAAATAACAACACAGAAAACAAAATTATTCACTCCTCCCTGCACTGCAGTCCACAAGGAAACTAAAGAATCCCTACCAAAATATATAAATACAAGTAAGGCAAGAAATTCATCAAATTGAACCATAATGAAAGGAAATTCGGGATTAGCTAAATTCAATTGCATTAACATGATAAAATCCTAAATTAGGCCAAATAGTTTTGTTATCTCGATTGAGAAAAAATGGCACGCAATCATCTTTTTTTAATAAGTAAGAGTACACTTCTATTGAAACACAACGAAAGGCGTTGCCCGGTTACAAAAATGGCACGTATTCATTAATCTAAAAATTAAAATTACTGGCAAAAGGCAATATATTTTCAACAAAAATGTGAAGGTAGAAGGACAAATACCTCTCATCTCCCCAAATAACATTGACTTGTAAGATGGGAACAACCAAGGCAGCCCCAAGAATCCTAGCAATGACCACTGCATCAACTATCTGATTTCTCTGCTGGTTCATCCCACCAGAAACCACAACCATCAGATACTTTGTCCTATCTTTTACAATCACATCACTTGCTCTCCTGTACTCCCGGCTGAACACCAAGCAAGGCTTGTAGCCCAACCCATCTGGCTGCTTCCAAAACTCACTGTCCTCAACTTCCTCCCCATCATTCTCGCTGTCTGTTACATTACCCACCTCTGATTTTGAAAACCGATTTGAAATCAAAGGCCGTGGTTGATTAGTTCCATCCAAAACCTCATCTTTCTCAGCATTTTGACCGCCAATTCCACTCATCGATGCGAAACCAACCTCTGATTTTGGATACCCATTAGAGATGAGGTCCTGTGTTTGAGTAGTTGTACTACATGGGTATGGAGCAAATGGGATCAAAGGGTCAAGATTGTAGCCCAACTTTAACATACCAAGTAGGCCAAATAGAAAGAGGATGAGAAACCAAAGTCTTGGACTTTTGAAGCTGCGGAACCTGCTGTAGGTCCTCGAAGATTTCTTGGGTGAGAGAAGAAGGGACTGCAGAGAAGATGATGACAGAGAGTTGATTATCTGAGATGGGACTGCGATGTACGACATCCTCTTGTTGCTGCACTTCGACTTGGCCATTACAGAATGAGAGCCGCAGAGGCTCTTCTTCTTTTTCTTATTCTTGCTGAGAAAGGCTCTGTATGTGTTTGCTGGCTTTGCTTTCTCTGTGGGCTTTGTAAAGAGAGACACAGCGACGGAGACGGAGAGGAGACGTGCGTGGGGAGACACAGTTTTAGAGAGAGCAGGCGGCGGGAAGGCCGAGTCTGATGAATGTGTACGCGTTTTGTTGAAAAGTACTATTACATGCGTGTGTT
This sequence comes from Pterocarya stenoptera, assembly GCA_003123785.1. Classification (NCBI taxonomy): domain Eukaryota; kingdom Viridiplantae; phylum Streptophyta; class Magnoliopsida; order Fagales; family Juglandaceae; genus Pterocarya; species Pterocarya stenoptera. The sequence continues at coordinate 737,359 of QEOT01003308.1, forward strand.
TTGGGACAGCTTTGTAGGCTTTAATTCAAAGCTGCGGTTTTACCTATTTATGTGGAAATTGAAGCACGGCTATGTTTTAAGGCTCGGTTTTGAATACACATCTCAATCTGAATTTATCTAATTATTATAATTTTTTTAAATATTAATAATAAAAATTATATTATAATAATATTTTATTTAATTTTTAATATAATATCTTATTTAATTTTATCTAAATTGCAATCCTAAATATTTAAGATTGTCCTTGGAAAAAAATGACAGCTAGACTCCAGAGCCATTGCCCTTTTTCATATAAATTCTCGAACCATTCTTTTTTTTATTTTTTAACCATTTGTATTTTCATATAAATTACCGTACAAATTCAAATGGAAATTTCAACTCGAAAAATATTTTTAAAAAGATTATTCTTCAATAGGCATCGAGATTATCTCTGTTTGAATTTGATTTTTCAGTTTTTAAAAACTAAATAAACACATTATATGAATCATATAATTCAATATTGTGTATTACGAGTTGCTTATTTTTATTTTTTTATTTTTTTATTTTATACATACGAGTTGCTTATGTTGACTTTACTTAAAGGCGGACAGAATTGATGCGACTGAGTTTGATTTTCTCAACGCGGAATTGGAGAGAGATACACAATTTTTCCTCTGTTGGCATCAAATATATAAATATATAGATAGATAATAATAAAAAGTTGTATGCCAATACGGTGATTGCAAGGTGGCATTGGTAAGGTGTTGGTGGCCGTGGGGCTGTCCACAAGGTGTATTTGCCCCTATATTCTGTTAATACTACGAAAGCACTCCATGTATTTATTTAACAAAATTTTTATATAAAGTCATTTTTATGTATTCATTTTCACTCTAGTAATGTGATTAGCTGTATTATTATTTTTTAATATAAAATAATTATTTTGATTAATTACATTAATAAAATAGATAAAAAATATATATATATAAAAATAATTGTAGTAACAAAACTATTTATTTTATTTAATGATGCAACGACCACCACTTATCCAATAACTAGCAATCATTTTACTGCCACTTAGAATGCAATGCAAGCAACATTTTCTCCTTGTTTCTATCTCAGCAATGAAATAACCTTGGAACATTTCGCTATTTTGTTACGAGGAGGAATCGGATAGCATATTCATTATTCAAAATGCAGAACAGAAAGACGTCAAAACAGTAGAGGTAGATTCTGTGCGTCTTTTACACCTCGAGAATGAGAAGTGTCGTGTTGTGTGTTGTCCAGGAGCCAGGCTGCCCCCCAATAAACAATGAGCAGTACTGAGTAACATACATGTGACCCTGCCGCCACTGCCCTAATCCAACAGGCTGGTGTCCCAAATGGCCTACCCCCAGTATTGTCCCCCCCACACTACAATAATTCTCAAAATCAAACCCTTGAATGCCAACTGTCACCCACTTAGTTCCACGCTGGCACCTGTACCACGTTGGCAGATAGTGACCTATCAACCCCATGCCACATGGGCCTCCAGTTGCTTTTGCTTTTTTTCTTTTATTTGTGGGGGGTTTCATCAGGCCGGATGCACAAAATTGTAGCCAATAAGAAACTCATCATTTGGGAACCATGCATGTTCTGTTGGGGGAATGAAGAGTTGGAATCCACAGTAAGATTTTGCAATCATTTTATGGCTTCTTGTTTTCTTCTGAGCCATTCGATAAAATAATAGCACCATCCATGATCAAATCTTCCTTCGCTTTCCAGCAATCAGCCTTTCTAATTTAGGTATAAAATGTAATAAGAGTTTATGATTATTAAGTAATTATGTTGGGGGAGTAAAATAATAAATACAACGAGGCTGAGGATCGGAGACGACACAAGTAGGTAACGTTGTGACCACGGTATTGATCATCTTGGCATGGGGTTAGGAGTACACACTACACACTACTGACTACTACCATTCATGTCAAAGTCCTTTTAATTTAAGGTTCCAGCTGGTCACAACCTGTGTCTCAGCCATCCGATTGCGTCCTGTTTGATTGTCAAAATCAACGTCCTAGCTAGCTCGGCTGCTTGCTTTGGGTCCTCCACTTCTATTTCTCCAAATTTTGTATACTTTAGTGAAATACAGAGGGTGGTATTATTTTAATTAAAAAATTATGTTACTTATAGTACTTAGAACTCGTTATAATTACAAAAATTTTAAAATATTAATAGGTTTTTAGACTAAGTACTAATATATTTTTCATATTTATAATGTGCTGGATGTACTAATTAACAAACAAGTTTATAAATATATACTCTTTAATTTAAAGATTAAAAGAATAGTCAAATCTTAATTATTTGGACGCCACTTTCCAGCACCCAACACTAGTACTACATATACAGCCGGTTGAGCCTGTCAACAACTTTCGGGAAGGATCCTCCTACCTTCCACCTTTTGGCAAACTCTTAAAAATATTGTATTTTCGAGTTAATCTAATATTCAAATAAATTAAAAACCGTAACAATTCGGGATTTTGAGAGTGTTTACTTCATATATAATATAATATATTCTTCTATCCAAAAATATAATATAATCATCAGCAAGGCACCTGCCATCATGCATGTACTTCATATGTCATCCGATTTTTTCTTTTTTTTTTAAGAGCCAGTAGCCCTATGATAATAGGGCCCGTTTCAAATTTATTTAGAAACCCTCACTTATGATAGAGAAAGATTTTAGTAACATCAATACATTTAGGGATTTACAAGATATAGCATTATAAACTAATCCAAATCAAGTGTCTATCATATGTCATCTGATTAAGAGATGTCAACCATGTCATACAAAAATTTTATATACAATCATTTTGTATATTTTTTATACATTCTATTAATGTGATTGGTTGTATTATTTTTTTAATATAAAATAAATATTAAATTTCATCACATGAATAGAATATGTAAGGAGCACAAAAAAATAAATGTATGTAGTAGAATTGCAACTAACATCCAAATAAAATAAAATAAAATAAAAAGCAACAAGTGGGGCACTAGCTAGCTAGTTGTCAAAGAATACTCATTTATATTGTCAAATTCTTTTATCATTATTCCGATCTATCATTTCTATTTATATGTTAGGGCCACTTAGAAAATAGTTTTGAATATATATCCGAATTGGATCAATTAGATTTGGTGAAAAAACTAATTATTATTTTTTATTATATAAATAAACGGATGAGATCACCCGATCAAAAGTATTATTGGCCAATATTTTGACAGACCCTCTTGTTGAAACTCGCATGTCACTGGACCACACATTCCTCATGATCATGATCATCTCTTCTAATAACAATCGCGTACGGTGCTGACTTATTTTACAAGCAATTTGAATTAACTTCTTTATACTTCTCTCCCTTTTTTCAATATAATAATATTACAAGTTCATACCTTCGTTACAACCCATCTGACACGTATATAATAGATAGACACGTATACAAATAATACTCTTTAATTTTAAATAATATATATGCGTAATATTACTTGACATAAAACAATTAAATATGTGTCTTTATATTACTATACGTGTGAACAATATATATAAAATGCGACATGATATGATGAATAAATCATACTGCATGCATGCTGCATGCATACCAACCAATTAAGCTAGGCAGTTCAAAAGCCATAATCATGGCATTATTTAAAACTATCACCCAAAATTTAGTCGCTATATATATATATATAATACAGCATGATATATAATAGTCACAGCATGCTATATATATAGGCGATTATACTTGGACGTTCTGCTTGCGTGCTCGCATGTCACGTTGATCGTAATGTACAATCTCCATGCAAGAGATTCAAAACCAAAAAAATAAAAAAACAATGCTGGCCGCCTGCCGGGCCTAGCTAGCTCAAATATTCCAGTACTTTCTAATAAATAAATACATATATGATCAACCACTTGCATCCAAAGAATATTGGAAGGAGCTATATAGGAGGGATTCAATTAATTAAGCTGTATTAATAGAATTGTACGTCATACCAGCTTAATTAATTAATATCAATTTTAATTTAATTAGTCAGTATAATTGGGTGGTTATAATGTTGGTAGCAATGCTGACAACTCTAGCTTAACAACCTAGCTAATTTTTAAATATTAATTATCCATAATTTCTTAATTAGGTGAGAGTTGTTGTACTGCTCGATCGATGGATCGATCGCTGGGAATATCCTTTGCCAAATAATTATTCATGCATGTACGTGTAATATCCTAATTGATCATGTCATTGCTTGGTTCCAAAGAAATAATAAGTTTGCTTCAATTACTAGTATTGCATTATTTACTCATGACAATGAAAAAGAAAAGAAAATCATCACGTACTTGCAATATGGGTTTGATATCCAACATTATTATTCATCAACAAGTCCTGCCAGAGTGGGTTCGGTTATAACTACTTATCATACGGCATGATGAGATCATGAATTTAATTAATTAGGTAGTTAGATGATCATGATATTGCATGTCAAGATCAATTTGCATATATAGGCGCAAAGATTGGACTAGTACGTCTCTGATCAATTAAGCTTCATGTGGCTGGCCGCTTCAGTACGTAGTTGACGGACGTTTAATTAGTTGGCCTCCCACTATATATATATATATATATATATATATATATTGTTGTCCTAATTTCAAGCACCTAAACTTGATATCGACGTTTTCCTACCAACGATCGTTGTAAATTAAACATGTCGCGACAAAAAAAATTAATAATAAAGGAGAAAAAGATCAAGCAGATCTGTATAGAATTGTACGTGCGTCAAATTTCAGAGTGTTGATTTCATTTACATTTTACTTCCCCAGGTCTGTAAAAGAGGCATTTATTTCCACACAAATTAAGTACTAGTACTCCTAGATATTTAATTGATTCGTGCATATAATATATATATATATAAATTAAGATCAGTTTGGAATTAATATACGTGTATATATATATATATATGCGCATGCGGAAGTTGAAGAACTCATGTTGATGAATCAGAAGTACATGAGTAAGGGGTTTAACAAGTAATTTATGATTGGTTTGGATTCAGAGGTGAGATGAGATATTTTAGATGAATGATGAAAAAAAATATTATTAGAATATTATTTTTTTAATATTATTATTATTTTGAGATTTGATAAATTGAATTGTTTATTATATTTTATGTAAAAAATTAAAAAAATTATAATAATGAGATGATATGAGATGAAACATTTTATAAATCCAAAATAGACCTTAATTAACACTTAACAGTAGGCTTAATTCATGTTTTATTCAAATAAAAGGATGGGGGATCTAATAACTTTGTTTTATTCAAATAAAAGGATGGGGGAATAAATTATTAGATCGCTATATATATAGGCGTGCCGCGTAGGACAAAGGTGGATATATATCACTTAGAAAAATGATAGGAAGCCCGATTCAGATTTTTTATTTTTTATTTTTTTTTTTGCTCGATTGGGCTTTTTAATTTTTTAGTATTTTTTTACTTAGTGTTTACAAAAATATTTTTTTAATAATATTGTGAAATTTTTTTTTAAAATATTTTAAAGAGTTAAAAAAATAATGTGAAAAAAGAAATTTTAAAGAATTTTTTAGTTTTTTTTCACATCATTTTTTTAACACTTTAAAATATTTAAAAAAATAAAAAATATTTACAATATTATTAAAAAAAAAATTTTAATCACTAAGTAAAAAAAAAAAACCTAAAAAAAAAAATTAAAATACCCAATTGGATAAAAAAAAGGCAGCCCAAATCGGGCTCCTAGCATTGGTCATATCACTTATATTTTTAAAGTGGATATAACGGAATGAATAGTAATAAATAATAATTTTGACACTTTTTTCTTCATTTTTTTTTTCATTTATGCTTTGTCTTGTTTGGTCTTATTATGTTTTTGTCTCTTTTGAAAAATCTAGTTTTTTTCCATTTTTTTTGTTTTGCCGGTTTGTGTCAATACGTCAGTCATATTGTGTTAGTGCCTCGTTTGTTTTCACATTAACCCTTCTCATCGTATCTCATCTAACATCATTTAATCATTACAACTTTTTTAAATTCTCACACAAAATAAAATAAACAATTCAACTTTTTGAAAACCCAAAACAAAAAAAAAATATTATAATATTCTATTTAACTTTCAACTTTTATCTCAACTCATCTGTGAAAACAAATGAGGCAATGGGTCATCTATGTTTTTATTCATTCGTGTGAGTAGTTCATATTTTGTTTGTTATGTCGTTTTTACTCTTGTGTTATGTTCTTTGTATTCATTTAAATGATGGTTTATTTATCTTTTGGTGCAAATGGGTTAGATGTGGCAAAAAACATTTTAAGCACATATATATTACTTAAAAGGATAACAGTCCTGAAATTCCATATATATATATATATGTATATATATATATCTCTTTTCACTAACAATATTATATCACGGCTCTATATATAATATTGATGTTTTTGCTTCAAAGTAAGTATATGTTGTTCTTTTTAGTAAAAATTGAATTAATCCTAAATATCATGTCTATTTAAGCTATATTTAGTTTTCACAGGTGATTGCTTAGTTGTTTTTCTGCTTTGAAGCATTAAACTACTCACTAATTAGTTTTAAGTAAAAAATCATATTATTTTTATCTTTTATGAACATTACTAATTTCCAAAAAGAATTTCTCCCAACTAGGCAAACGTGTCTAGCACGTTGCTCTACTGCTAGTGTGTCTGTATATATATAGGATATGCATACAATTATATATGTCATGAATTGCAATTATATATAACCGGAACAAATTATCTCATGATGAGTACCGCCACGTACCCCGGCCTCTCATGACAGCTAGCTAGCAGCGTATAACTTAATTAGTCTAGAAATTAAGGAGAGAAACAAGCTAGAAGTGAGATTAATTAATTTATGGATTGTTGACTTTAATTGTATGATCTGAATTAATGAGCTTAATTAACTATCATTCATGTCGTATATATTAATTCATTAATTATATTCAACGGCCGGGACTGTAAAACCTAACTGTAAGCGGCAATTTCTAAACCTAGCTAGCATGCATGCAGCAACGTCCTCTAATAATGATAATATATAGTACGTACACCTACTAGTAGTGATCTATGTGATTGTACTCATATTGTGTAAGCTGTGATCAGAGAGAGGGACGTACGTACGTACGTATTTTTCTAGTACAATTATGAAACTTATAAGACAACGTACGTTCATGATCAAATACTCTTTATAATTAAGCTAGCGCATCTAAAAACCATTATCTCTGTTAATTCAATATATATACACGCAGTAATTGGGAGCTAATTAAGCAGCTTAATTGTACGCGTAAAAGTCGCAAATATTTGTTAACTAAAAAATGGGGAATTATACATGTATATATATATACATGATATAGGACATGATCTCCAATATATGCAAGTAACAAAAACAATACTTAGAGAGTTTTCACAATAAATTATCTACTAATTAAATTAAAAGACAAAAAAAAAAAAAAAAAAAAAAAAAAAAAAAAAAAAAGGACCTTGTGTACGCGCGGATCATGGATTCCTCTCAGTTAAACGTGGTAGTACTGCTCGTAGATCAATCATCATTCATAGTCGTTTAATTTGATATATAGGTCTTCAATCCCGTAGTCATGTCTGCCAATTATTAAGATACACATTGAAATTAATTAAGCTCTATTACAGATTGAGCATTAAACTCATTCGGCTTCCTAAAAAATATCCCTAGCTAGTGTGTGTGTCTCTATATATATTATTATATATATCTTAGAATATCGACGTCCTGATCTTAAATCGGTACTGAGAATTATTTATATATGATCATCGTGTGCATGAGTTGCATACATTGATGAGTTAACAGTCCCTGCATCCGATCGAAGCCAATTTGTTTCCTGGCCTGTTTGGTGGAAGAGAAATAAATTATAATGATCCACAATTTCCTGCATAAATAAAAATTGAGCTTGGTGTCTGGGATTAGATAATACTCATCAATGATGGGGTTGACATGGCCAAATTGAGGCTCAGTTTGGATATACAAACTTTCTTATCTCATTCCATTTTATCTCATCATTACAATTTTATCAAATTCTTATATAAATAAACAGTTCAACTTTTTCAAATCTTAAAATATAAATAATACTAAAAAAATATATTCTAATAATATTTTATTCAACTACTATTCAAAACATCTCATCATATTTTATCTCAACTGTTTATCTAAACCCGACCTGTATGTGTTCACGAGATGGCAGGAAAAACAAGCAGCAGGTCCACTGGTTTTGGCACTTTTTGATACATAGGACACCACTTATTGTGCAATGACCATGCGATGCTTTTTGTATCCCTATTATTATTATTATTCTTGCTGGTATCATTCAATCAATCAAAGACAACAATTTATTTGGCCATTCATTATTATTATTAATATTTTTGATAAATTGGCCATTCATTATTAAGATCAGGTTCTATATATATATATATATATATAGTTCTGGTAGAAAACAGATCTAGAAGAGAGGGGAGATGATCAGGGTCCCAAAGTGATTGCTCGCATGCAGTGAAATAATGGTATTTTTCTTCACATGTATATATCTAATAAATAATTCTGAGAAAGTACTGGATAAGATAAGGGGATCGACGTAGAGGACAGGCCAGATCGAGGATAGAATAATATAACAAATTAAAGCAATTAAATTAAGAGAGACTGCTCTGAAATGAGGAAGCAAATGCACAAGGGAGTGCCATGTTTCTTTCATGTGAGTATTGTCCCCTTTCCCATGTGCATTTATGTTATGTCACCCTCTTTAGCAGCCCTTGATCCCCTCAATCAACATCCCGTCTTTGTTGGGTCTTGACCACTTTTACTTTTTGTGATGACTCATCTTTGCATTTTGCAAGATCGATGCAGCTAGCTAGCATTGGTTTTGGCGTATGTTATTTGTTGTGCCAAAAAAATAATAATAATTCTCCCATTTTCTAGCTAGCTTTATGGCTTTATCAATCTACTTACTAAGATTTTGATTCTTTGGTGATTTAAGTCTGAAAATAACAGCACAGGCGCTCGTGAAAAAAATATTATAAATACTTGATAACGATGGAAAATAATTAATAAGTCATTAACGAAAATATTACTGTGCTTCATGAGGTTGATATTATAATGAGACCGTGGAAAGTTCATTAACGAGATTTTCCAATTCGGACATTGGGTCTGAATGTTATGATTGGGTGGAGCTCTTTTTTTTTTTTTTTTTTATCAAAATCACTCTCTAGATCTCTTGCTATCAAAACCAAACACACACTCTCTCTCTCTCTTGCTAAGTAGTTCATTAGAGGCCAGAAAGAGAGTAAAACAATTTTAAATATTTTAAAAAAATAAAAATAAAATTCACAACATCATTAAAAAATATTTTATTAATCACGGAGTAAAATAAAAAAATCATAAAAAATATTTTTTTATTTTATTTCATGATTAAGGCATTATTTTTTAATATATTTTTTTAACTTTCTGATTAAAGAAGTACTTTTTAATGAAGTTCTAGATTTATTTTATTTTTTTAAAATATTTAAAAATGTTAAAAAATTTATGTAAAAAATAATTTCAAAAAAAATATAAAAAAACACATATTAAACTCAATAGGAGTCCAAGCGGTGGCCCTAACATTATCTTTAATTTTATAACCATAAATGCACGAGAAAGAAGTTTGTTACGCCGGACACCATGCATATAGCTAGTTAGCTAGCTAGGGTTCTGTCACTGAGTTCCCATGCAACCTGTTGGCAGTTGCATATATAGTATAGAGAAAGAATTAATCTTTGTATCAGCCTACACACCATACATCATAATTTTTTTTATTTTTTTATTTGTTTCTCTTATTAAATGTGTATTATACGGATGATGAATAAAAAAATATAAATGTTTCAAGAAGAATAAAATAAAAAAAAATAAAAAATACATTGGTGTGTGGTATGTAAACTTATGCATAGCAATGCTCATAGAGAAAATCTTCAAATCAGTACATCTATTCTTAGGCTGAAAACAGCCTCCAATAATGGCCACATAGTCCGGTTGGAATATAATAAATGTTTTATCTATCTTATCAATATAATTTCTTTAAATTCTCACATAAAATATTATAAATAATTTAAGATTTTTAAATAACAAAATAATATTATTATTAAAAAATATTATTTTAATATTATTTTATTCAATTTTAACTTTTATCTCAACTCACTGTTCAAACGATCCGACCAAAAACTTCACTAATCCATCACCGAATTCTTTGAAGCATAAGTATTCCACAAATAATATAGTCTCGATAATCATCCCTACTGATTGGACATTGATAATCGCTAAATATTAGTTAATTCCTTTGGACATATTTTTCTTATTGCATTTGTATTATTAATGTCAAATATATGTAGTGGATACTAATTACAAAATATATATAATTTATTTTAGAAAAAAATTAATAATAATAATAAATTATTTTATTATTATTTTATTTCAAATATGCATAAGTCAATGTGAAAGTTTTGCTTGAATGACAAAATAGATATATAAAAGAAGTGATTTTGCATATGCATAAACCATTACTATCAAACAACCCCTCTCCAAACGTGGTCACCGATATAATGGAAGCCTTCTAACCCCAAATAATTAAGAAAGCCTATAAGATAAGTTCTGGAATTTCACTCACCATCACCACTTCGACCTTTCAAGAATCCAAGGATTTCTGCTTCATTGGAATAAACTTGCATGCAAAAGCTTTTATTTTTGCTTAATTTTGTTTTTGATAAGTTACTTGCAAGAAAAAGTTAGAAGCAAAACACAATAAAATATCTCACGCTCCATTGCATGTTACAATAACCAAAAGCAGGGAAAAACGTTCTTCCTCCCAACTGAGTCTATGAAAACATACTTACCCAGCTGATATGACCACTACTCCCAGGAATCCAAATTGGGAAAGTCCAGAGTTGTCAGGGAAAGAGATCTTCAGTTGAGAGAGAGAGAGAGAAGACTCTAGCAGAAAAAGTGAGAATTCCAACAAAGAGAGAGGAAAAACTCCAGCTTGCAAAAAAAGAGATCCAGAAAAGAGAAGAGGATATCTACAAGAGAGTGTTGGTTCTTCTTAATGATCGGGAAGAGTTTGAAAGTCAACTTAAAGAAATTACTCATGCGCATATCTGTGTATTGTCAATTTTAATCTCATTTTGGCTGCTAGGATCAAGATCAACTAATGATTAATGTTGTTAATGTTGTGTTGAGGACTTAGATGATGTTCAATTTGTAAGCATTGTAGTTAGACTGGTCACTTGTGAAGTTGTTGTAATATGCAGTGTTGTCGATGTGTAATATCACTTCATGTGCTACCATGTACTAAACTTATTTATGATGTTGCAATATAATTGCATTTTTTCACTAATTCTCTGCTTTGTGGTTTTATTTACAGCAATGTAAAATAAAAAAGAAGTGTACCTTCCAACAACAGCAAGATAAAAACAGTACATCCTATAATAAAAAAATTGTATATTCTCTGCATCTGTAAAATAAAAAAGAAGTGTATATTCCAGCAGCAACAAGATAAAAACTGTATATTCTAAAAGTAAACAGAGCGCAAGAATATAACTTCAGAATCAAATCCAAAAACTAAGAATGCATTCTAGTCATCGAAATCTAAGAATTATAGTTATAGTCATACAATTCATTCCAGCATATCTGAGAATAAATCATCGAAATCTCAAAATTCAAAACTATAATAAGGCTTTTGTCTTCTATACAAGATCGAATACATCAATTTGAGCAAACTCGAAATCCAAAAATACCAACAAAAATAATCCTAATCTTCAACTGAGCAAGCTTGCACCTTCTGTAGTAGCAGGAGGATCAAAATTGCCTCTCATAATGTAACATACCAGTTTTGGTTTTAGGGTATGTAAGTAAATTTTTTCTAGTAAAATTTTATTTTAGAATTTATATTATTATGATTATAGTTTTATCAGAATTTATATTTGCTTTATTTTCAGATTTTCTATTATAATTGTTATTTAAAATTTCTTAAGAGTTTCATTTTAATAAAGATTTCTAAAGTTTACTAGAGTTTTATTTGAAATTTAAAGTTTTATTTTTCCCTTTAGCCCGCCGAATGTTAGCTTCTATTTACTCACTTAAAATTTCTAAAATCCGTATGTTTTACAGTGATTTTTGCTGACATCCTAGTGAAAAATCTAACTCAGTTGCCGAGTATCTTTCTGCACATGCATGTCTCCACTCATAACCTCATTCTTATCTCTTAGTTGGATAATCTTAACCTAGTCTTCGATCGTCCTGATGGAAACCAACTCTAAAATCCTATCATCAATCATTTCCCCTCTATGGAAATCCCACGAGGACCCTCTGAAATAAACACAGAAAACACCAAGTCCGACCGTCTCTCAGTTTCTAATGAAAGACCAACTCTCACGTCAAAGTCTTACTATAAATCCTCTCTTCCTCCTCACAATTTTTTTTACCCATCAGCAAACCCATGATACCCCACGGCCAGAACTTCCAATGGAATCAAATTTTTTCCCACAGTTCAAACCAGAGTTACACAGTAAAACAGAGAAAACCACCTCTTGGAAAATGCAGAGATCGTCGACCAGCCCAAACCTGTCAACCCATCTCCATCGTGTGCTTCCTTTCTCGGTAAGCTTTTCTCCATCACCAGACCTGTGATGTTCTCGCTTTTCTTCATTTCTCCAGAAGAGGCCTTTGTTTCTCATAAAAGCAATAAAGCTGGCCTTAAAGCCCTTAGCCCGGTCAGTTAGAGCATTGCTATGTATAAGTCTACACACCACACACCAATGTGTTTTTTATTTTTATTTTTATTTTTTTTTCAATTTTTTTTTTATTTTACTCTTCTTGAAATATTTATATTTTTTTATTCATCATCCATATAATACACATTTAATAAGAGAAATAAAAAAAAAAAAAAAATTATGATGTGTGGTGTGTAGGCTGATGCAAAGATTAATTCGGTCAGTTATACTCGTCGGTAGGTGGAAGTATTTACAAATATTGCCATCAAAATTGTCGTGTAACCTCCTGTAAAGGCCTTAGACCTTTTATGTTGTGGCAAAACTACCCATTCTCTAATTTTATAATTGCTTTTATGCCCTTTTTCTAACCTGGTAACTTGAAGGATTGTTTTAAGTATAATTGCATTTATAACCTTACCTTTAAGTATATGTTAATTGTAGATACCATTACGTCATTTTACTTGAAGTTGAGTTGGGCTTAATTTTTATTTTTAAAAGTTAGTTTTTTATTTAAATAAATATATTAGTCAAATACTTATTTTATAAGAAAATGTTTAAAGAATTAGAAATATATTTTTAAGTCTAATATTTTAGTTAATATTTCTTTTGTCCATTTAGTAGGATTTTAATAAAATTACTAAGTTAAGAATTTAATGGAATTTATTAAGTTTCTTATAAAATTTAAAAATTATGTTAAGAAATGAAACTTAGTTTAAGAATTTAAGTTTTTATGAATTATTTTAAAATAGCTCGAGTATTTCTACTAAATTATAAATTAGTATTTTTAAGTAATTTAAATACTAAGAATTATTGACTTTAGTGTTAAACAAAATATTTGTTTGATTATCTTTTAGAATTCTAAATTTAGTTAAGTAAGATATTAGTATTTATTTATTTCCAAACAATAGTTATTCATTGTATATAGGTTTCAAGTTACGAAGTATTATTTAAAAAGAAAGGCAACGAGATAAGTAATTTGATCATAAACTAGGATCATCACAGTTAGCCTATATGTATGTATTATTCAAACCAGTTCATTGACAGCCATAATTATGAACCGCTCATGTCATGTGCAAGCATGTCATCCAGCATAACATACGATCATGTCATTCCGCATCATGCTTAAATTCAGAAATTATGATTATGTATGTAATATGTCATGCATTTCATGTGTATAAGACACGTAAGCCATCTTAAATTCAAGTGTAAGATAAGTTCAGATCAGTTAATAAGATGGCCATTTAGATGCATAGTACCAATGCAGTTCAGTTCAGGGTGGTGTGTAAGCCACGAACTCAGTCGTGATCCACCATAGTATGCTAGAATACTATCAGCGGTTCCCCTTGCTGCAGCGGGATGTGGGGCTGGTCCACAACCTTGCACACAGGGTTAAGTGTGTTGGCCAGTCAGATTAGTAAGATAAATCAGTATACATAGCATAAGCATTAGCATGAACAGACATGAATTTTAAGTTCTCAGCATGAAAGTTCTTATGAAGATCTTATATTTATTACGTTTACATTGTAATAGATTTCTTACTAAGTCATCGACTCATTATAGTTTATTTTCATGTTTTTAACTATCCAGGTGAAGATGATGATTATGAGCAGGCAGGCCAGGAGTATAAGGAGCATTTTATTTTTAGTTCAGACTTTCTAAAATAAAACATGTCTTTTATGATCATGAATTTATTCAGTTTATTCATTTAATGTTTTTTGAAGACAATTTTATTAGACATTTTATTTCATAATAAATTTCAATTTATTTTTCAATTATGAATTTAGAGAATCTCTTGCCGGGTTTATTATCACGAAAAATATGTGACACACCTGGCCTACGGAAAGGGGGTGTTACACATAACTTGTTGAGGGTTACTTGATGTTGAGAATCATGAATCACTCATCCATATAAAAAATCTTTCATTTCTTGGACTTAGTTCATGGTTTTGTGCATTTTCAACAGTATTGATGCGCAACACCCCACCAACCAAGATTACATTAATACTTACCTTACAATCAGTCTTCGTTGTCAGACGTGGCTTAGCGAGATTGGTAGTATGATTCATTGCCTTCCTATCACGCGCACAACCAAGTGTTAAATATTTAATACTCTCATCTTGATCCCTTTTACTTCGTTAGGTCATTATGTCAAACCCAGCTCGTTTCTCATATTTCTTACAGTACTCAATGAGTTCTTGCTCAGTTTTAAAAAACATTCAAATCTTTGGCTTTGAAACCTCCCTATCATCATTCCTTGGCGTTGGCTCTAAATCGTTCTCATTAGCATTTGAGCCTTGCATTGACTCTAAAACCTCCTCATTAGTATTAGAGCCCGACCTCACTCTAAGACCTCCTCATCAGCATTCTCTGGTGTATTCGAATAAGTATTGCTTTCAGAAGGAAACAGCAATTGTCTAGTAGATGAGGTGGGTTGATCAGTCACCTTGTTCATTTGATTACTTTTGCTACTTCTTTCCATCCTGTTCATAACAAAAAAAATTTGTGAGTTCTAGTTCTTCCACACACTATCTCTTTATAATAATAAAGAATAGAAAAAATTAATTGCATATGCATAAGTATCTACTTGCATATGAATAATGTTCATTATATCCTAATCAATAAATCTGCCAACCAAAAGAAATGCACAAAATAATAATAATAATAATAATAATAATAATAACAATGAAACAAAGGAAGGACAACATAAAAGCTTAATCAAAGATTTACAACAAAAGCAGCAGAATATCCTATTTACAACAAATCGACTTCGTGTAAATCTAGCATTGCTTAATCACAATGCCCATATAAATTTATACAATACAGACCTTGAAGTTGCAAATTAAATTTACACAATGCCGATATAAATAAATCTGTCAAATAAAAAAAATCTAAAAAAAAATTAACAAAAAAAAGGAGGTTCGTTCAGAGGTAGAGGTTTTGCGTGGTTGGCGGCCGATGAAGGAGAAGATGACGTCGACTATGCCGGATGAAGCTCGAGAAGTGGCCGACAACGTTGGAGTTTCACGCTGGGCCTGTGTTCTGGGAAGAGAGATAGGAATTAAAGGGGAGAGAGTTCTGTCAAATCGCTTGAGGGATAGAAGATAAAGTGAGCGGCATTTTTTACATTTGATCAAAATTGTAGGGGAAATGATATAAACACCCATTTTGTGTGCACACAGGCCCCCAACGGGGACCGTACGTAGTACAAGTCAAATGTCAAATCTTAAGAACCGATGCACCAATCTTCGAGGGCTACTGGTAAGATCCCAATGGATTGATAGAGTTACAAGAGGTTGTAAAGTACCTCCATGCTTAAATTATAGTCAAATCTTAAGAATTAGAGGCTTTGCAAAAGTAAATGATTAAGGACGCTGCTACTTGCTCCACTCTAATATTCCGTTACCTTGTCTCGATTGAGGTGGAAATGACTTTATCCATTTTAAAACACACGAAGCCCCAACGGTCAATTATTCTCTATTTTTCAAAGGTTCCTCTCCCCGTTATCTCTATCCCGTGAGCCCATCGCCCATCGTCGACCCCGTGAAGTCCTAGGTTCATCCCCATTGACAGAATATCTTCGACCTTTCCAACCTCATCTCCAACCTCATCTCCGACAGCAAAGTTTTCTTCTTCTTTTTTCCTCCCAGACCCAAGACACACCAGTTTAGTCCGTCCAGACACTTCATTTCCCCTTCCCCAGCCCCTATGTATATACGCACCTATGTATATCCCATGAAAACTACTCCGTGAAAAGGATAGTACTGAACTAAATGAAAACTAGCTGCACTACTTAGGAAAAAGAAAAGGAAAGTTAAGGAAAGGAAATGAAAGGAAAAGAAAGAAAGACAAGAAAGCCGGACTCCATTTCATTTCTTCAAGAGTTGTAGTCCCATCGCATCAAATATACCTTCATCTCTTAAATACAAAACTCAACGTCCCGAATACAATTAATAAAACAATAATAAGGCCAAACTAGTGTCGACACCCACCATTACATGTTATGTATAATTGCGCCTAAAATGCCTCCAAGGCAGCCGCTAGTGCAAAAATATTATAATCATCACAACTGCAGCCGTGCCCATCATGGCCATCTTTGCATCCACATGACTCATCCCATGACTTCTTTCCCTTCCCATAATTTGATCTCCTCCTATCCTTTTCTACCATTGCAGGAACTTGAACTTTCATTCCCACTTGCAGCTTAACACCTTCAACAAGCACACGTGACCCACTCGTGGGAATCATCGTGACCCACTTCTCCATCTCCATGTTTGGTGACTCATAGACTTCTTTCCATGGAAACTCTGCCCTACCCAAGAGGTTGGCCACATCCAAACCCACCCCAATCTCCTTCAATTCCATTTCTATATCATATATACTATAATTCTTTTTGAAATGACAATATTGGTGTTATCATGTCCTCTATGTCCTCTTTTAATACATTGGTCCTACTTCCTGATATTCTCTCCATCATATACGGAGTTCATTATAAATGCTTGTCTTTTTGGTGATATGAAAGGTACTGCGGATCAGGGTCATGGGTACAGGATAAGTAAGGGCCAGTTGTGAGAGAGAGAGAGAGAGAGAGAGATGTTAGGTTTTGTAGTACAAATACAATATGCATGCGTCAGTGGAATACAAGTGAGATCGACCGAGAAGCATGAATCTAGTTTCTGATATATGTCATATTTTTCAGACCTGACACCCTATAACAGTCATATACGCACCTATGTATATACGCACCAAACTGGTGGGGTTGGGGACGGTGAAATGGAGGGTCTGGGGGGTTAACTGGTGGGTCTGGGCGGGCTAACTGATGGGTCTTGAGTCTGGGAGGAAAAAGAAAAAGAAAAAAAAAAACCTTACTGTCAGAGATGAATTCGGAGATGAGGTTGGAGAGGTTAGAGATATTCCGTTGATGCTTCACAGGGTCAGAGATGAACTGCGGCTTCACAGGGTCGATGGGTACAACGTATAGCGTAGGAGAAGCAGGAGGTCGATGGGGCTTTGTGTGTTTAAAATAATTTATTCATTTTCCACGTCAAGCGAGACAATGCAACGGGATATTAGAGCGGGGCGGGTAGACTTTTCTAATGATTAATCATATACGCATAACTTTTTTACAACATTTTATATAATTATGTTTTAAAATGAAAATATTTATGTAAAGTGGTGATATTTTTATAAGTTATTTTATAAAAATGTCATTCATTTAAAACATAGTAATAATAAAAGTTATAAAAAGTATAGTATGTCTATCATTTTCTAAAGTAAATTATGCTGACCACCATGATGGGTGGCATGAGAGAGAGAATATTTATGAGCTTATTGTAGAATGCGACACCTTGCTTTACTTCCTCACTAACTTTTCCCTCCGAGGAAAATATTAAGCTCCTGTTGGGTCAAGTATTAGTTGGAGTATTTAAGGAATTTTTAAAATTATTTGAAACTCTTTTTTTTTTTAATATCTTTTTGGAGGGGAGGGGCGCCACAATTTTAATTTGGTCTCAAAAAGTCAATTTCTTGCATTCTCGTCTTTTTATTTCCAATAACTAAAAGTTTATCGATAAAAATAATTTTTTACGACCAAATTAAAATAATCTTTTTATTTCTCCAGCCCCGCTTCCGCCCCACCCCCGTGTGGTGGGACGGATCACCCCGTCCTGCAGATGTGGAGACTGGATAGCCCCGCCCACATTTGGGACCAAAGCTGGGGACGGGATAGAAGTGACCCCCGCCATGTAAATACCTCACCTCGCTCCCGTATCATATTATATATATATAAATTATATAATTATATATATATTAAAAAAAAACCCAAGCATGAAACGACGTCGTTTCATACCTGAATTTAAAATATAAACTAACCCCCCCGCCCTTCTTCCTGAATCTCTCTCTCTCTCTGAGTATCCGTCTCCATTGTCGTTGCACCTGGTCCCTTTCTGCAATCTGCATCTCCGTCACCGTCACCATCACCGTAACCCGTGACTCTGTCTTCATCTCCATCACCAAAGGTAAGAAATCCTAAATTTCAGATTTAATTTTTTGTTATTTATATTTTATGGAATAGAGATTGAAGGAAGGATGAGGTTTAACCGGAAATAGAGGATGAGATTTTGTGAATTCTGTACTGTGGAGACTTGATCTTGCACGTGGTTTGAGTTTTTCTTCGTTGATCATTGATGAATATGTCCCATCCGTGTGTTTTTTATTTTATTTTATTATTTGTATTATATAATGTGTGTGAATGATGAGTTAATTTATGCCTAATTAATTCGGATTGGAACCCTAAATTAATCTAAGACTCCAATCCGAAACCCTTATGTAATTATCAACAACTGTTAAAAAAAGGGTAAAAATAAGCAGCATCAATATTATCAGCAAATAAATATTTTTTTAGCCAAAAAAAGGAGAACGTGAGACAGAAATATATCTTATCCCACAATGTAGTGTTACATGAAATTGAACCTAAGTAGAAGATCATTCAAAGTATATATATATATACATATATATAGTTAATAATCTAGTTCATTGTTAGCTTCATTATCAAAGTAAGAACTTATTTTAAAAAATCAAACCGCAGGAACACTTTACAAATCTTAATAGACTACGTAAAAAGATTGAATTTTTGAGTAGTTGCATTAAAGAAAACATAATTATTAATGTAACTTGTATCGGTCTATAGAAATTGAGACGATTATTGTAACTCATACATTTAATATTTATTAAATTTTTTGAAGTAGCATTAATTTCCCATATTAATATTTTTATGATATTTATAAGACTCATGAATAGTTTTTAGATATGATGCACTTCATCTGAGATATTTTTGTCACATGACTTTGAAATCACTCAATTTAAGAGGCCGCTATATGATTGGTTGACATGTGAAACTGCACTTAATATATGTTGTATATGCATATATATATATATATTTATATAGATATGACCGTGGATATATATGATTGTGGATTATAGAATAATATTTTTAGTGTAGATGATAAACTGCTTTATGTGCAAGCACATGATTACAACAATATATATTTAGCTTTTTAAAGGTTTTTTTTATGTTTGTTATTTTAATTTGGGCATTTCATTTTTTTATGTTTGATGTTTGATCTTCCAACTTCCAAAATATATTCTATAGCTTGAATGTTAATTTTTTGGCATGTTGCTATGTTTGCTATAATTTCAGATTTCTTATTTGCTTAAGTTCATGGATATGTCGGTAGATTCTAATGCGAGCTTTCCTTTCTAGGCCGAGGGTACCCCTACCCCTAACCCTACCCCTACACCTACCCCTCCTACTCATACTCCTACCCCTACCTTTGGCCCAACACCTACCCTACGGCACCTTGCCCCTCCCCCAAGCCCAGCAAGAAACCTGTTTCAATAGTTTGGGCTCATTTCACCAAATTAGAGAGTGGTGACCCTAATAACCTCCAAGTCAAGTGTAACCATTGTGAGAAAATTTATGTATGTCATTATAGGAAACATGGCACCTCACAGTTAAAGGTGTACATAGAAGAGTAATAAAAAAAAAAATCCAATATTAAGATCATTACAAGAGAAAAGTCAATATAGGCTAGAAATTAGACTTCAAAAAATGACGGATGAGACTAGTGGGGGTGCAACTTTGAGGGGGTATACTAAGTATGATCCCGATGAGTGTAGAAGACACCTAGCTCGTATGGTCATCATGGACGAGCTACTTTTTCAACTTTTTAACTTATTAATATTTCAGATTTTATAACTTATTAACTTTTATGATCTTGATTTTCAATCTCATAGCAGTCGACATAATTCACCACTCAGTGAACTCACCACCACGGCTCCACCCTAAAATCAAATTAATCAAATTGAAAAGTTATAATTTTGTTAATTTACAATTAATTGTAATGTTGCTTCAATAGTTAATAGTACAATTTGTAATATTTATTTTTTTTAGAGGAGTTTGTAATATTGTAATAGTTTCTTAGTTATCTTAATTTGTATAATTGTAAACTATTTATTTTAGTTTAGTGCCTTAGTGATGATTATTACTTAATTAGTTAATAGTTGAAACTTAGTATCTAGTTAATAGTTCAATCTACATATATTTTTTTAATTTTTAAATATATTTATTTTTTTAGTTAAATTATGGGCTCAAAGTAGTCCAAAAACGGATTATGGGCCCAAAAACATATGACCATTTAGGGCCCAAATGGGCCGAAGGGCCAAGGCCCAGTAGGGGAGATGGAGGTCCACCCCCGCACTCTAGCAAACGGGCGGGGTACCCTGCCCCCGCATGGACGAGGGCCTGGTATGGGAAAAAATTCCCCTCCCCTGCCTATGCTAGGGCGGGGGAAGGATGGCCTTGCTCCGCAAAGCACAAATTAAATATAAAAGGAATAAACAATATCTAGAACGAAATCTCACCAAATAGTTTTTTTTTTTTAGGAATATGATGGTACCCTAATTTTATTGATTGTCCTCGCTTATAGTAGATGAATATCGTGGTAACAAGTAAGACACTTGAAATTTACAAAATTCAATAAAACTATCCCAAGCATAAAAAAAAACTAGTAAAATAAAAACAAGTTATACAATAAACTAAATAAATAAAGCAATAAAAGCCAATCTAAACATGACTATTTTTAAAACCAAAACCAATAAAGCAAAACCCCAAACAAATTTAAATCCAAAGGCTAGGAAAACCCAATTTTTCAAGATGAAGAATACCTCTCAAGATCCATGGTAAATTCTGATGTCCTTCATAAGTAAAATTCCATCCCAACTCGCCTTGCCATGCTAGAAAATTTGTTGTTTGATTACCTTCCTAAAATTGATGCACTACCATAAAATAAACCCCTTCAAGAGCAGTAAGTAAATCATTCCAATAGTCTCATAAATACCACAAAGTACACCTTCTCGCACGAAGCCAAACCACTACCACCTTAGAGTCACTTTCAACAATCACATTAAAAAGATTTAGCCTTTTACACAAAACAATCCCCTCTGTAATAGCCTTTAACTCAGCCCCATTATTAGTACCTTGACCAAAATGAATTGAGAAAGCTCCCCACACAGTATCAACCTCATCTCTTATCACTCCCCCTCCCCTAGAACTCTCTGGATTTCCACGGCAACTCCCATCACATTTTAATTTAAACCAACCCGCATGAGGTTTCTTCCAAACTACCACTTTATGCCGACGCAATTGCTGGGGTGGAAAATCTACTTGTAATTCCTGCAAAGTCTTCATATCCTGTATAGAAAGAAAGCTAGAAGAATTAATCTCCCTAGCGATAAAATGAAGTCAGTATTTAACTGACCACCACACACGCGTAGCACTTTCTTGCACCCCTTCCATTCTAGCTTTGCACCTTCTCATCCAAAGTTGCAAAGTGATCAAGCATGGTAATAACCCAGTAACAATGCTTTTAATAGAAGGTTTTTTAGCACAACAGAACCACACCGATAATCTTGCTCTCCATGTCATCTAACGCATACAAAGGAAGCCGAACCTAGTGCTCTCATTCTCCCATACCTTTGTAGCCACTTCTTCTGAGCACAAAATATGGTCAAGATTCTCACCAGATTTCCAAACACAGCAATCACAAGAAGAAGCAAGCGCAACTCCTCTAGCTTGCACCTGCTTGTCTACTACAAGACAACAAAAATAGGCTTTCCATACACAAATGGAAACTTGTTTAGGTAATAAACGATGCCAAATCCACTCCTTCCATTGCATTTGTTCACCTTTCTTTCTAACCACTTCCCATGCGCTGGTTGTTGAACAACTTCCATTTTTGGATTATGGGAAGTTTGGATAGTGAATTAAAATAAGATGAAAGTTGAATAAAATATTGTTAGAATATAACTTTTAATATTATTTTTATTATGAAATTTTAAAAAATTGAATTGTTTATTGTATTTTGTTTTGAAATTTAGGAAAGTTGTAATAATAAGATGAGATGAGTTAAGAGACTTTTTATATCCAAACCTCCCTGTAAGAAGAATTTTCCCCTCAAGAAAAGCCCATAGAACCTCGGCCCGGAAACCCAACCCAAGGGGGTTTTTACCCAAGCAAGAAGCTAAGTGTCAACTAGGGAGATGCGCTATCTGTGGGATAAGATAGCTCGACCTAACATAACGCTGGCCTTTCTTGAGAATAGAATAAGCATAGGATACATAGAAAACCCGAAGGACCTTCAATTCGTTGGCATCAAAGCATCAACGACTCACATAAACCAGATTGTGGCTCAGAGAGCCACTCCACATTAATGACGATGCAAATCAAGTCACACCCACAATTATGAAGCCGACACAGAGCCACGCCATATTTAAAGACTGACCAAATGAACAGTACGACGAACCCGGATTTCATGAGAGCAGACATGATTAGCTCTTCAAATCTGTAGTATAATAGCTGATCCTAGGTACGAGAAAACTCTCTTTGATTCCTAGACTTTCAAGAATATTTACTACATTCCAAGAATATTTACTAACTTTAACATTGGAAGTTCCTTACTCAAAGCCACATTACATTCTTCTTTATACAGGGCCCGTTGTGGAAAATTTGAGTTCTTGAAACTTAGCCCAAAGGTGTGCGAAACATGACGCTAACACTCCCCTTAATGTAGTTTGTCAAACAAGTACAAATCCACTCAATTTGTTGAGTTCATCGAAGAAGAATGATTTAACCACCTATTGTTAAAAATATAATACATTTCATATGATTGGGTGTTCTCCTCTCTTACCATCTTCAATGTCACAGCAAACTACAAAATCCCCATTTCACAACACTTTATACAACTGATTTTCATCATTAATAAATACATGCTGAAATTCTCAATGACATATATGATTGAACTGTGAACAGATCACAAAAGTTACATCCCCATAAAACAAATCACTCGCTATTAGTTTGATTACTACTCAGTGTACAATGAAGGTAGCCTTCTCGTTATGTTTTCCTTTCGAAGGAGATTTTTGTACCATAAAGCGGAGTTTTTGACGTATCTTCTCAATCCATTTTTGAAATCTACGTAAGTCATGCCAAACCGCTGAGTATAACCAGATTCCCATTCGAAATTATCGAGAAATGACCACACAAAGTATCCTCTTACGTCAACCCCTGCCCTGCCAGCACTTTTCCCGTTAATATCTTTCGCATTAGTGTTCAAATATATATTTGCAAAGAAACGTTTTGCATCTACAAAAGGATATTACCAAATCTAGGAGGTTAGAACTGTTATTGCAGTTCTCATTATAGAAGTGATAAGAATCCCTTTGAACACGTGTAATACGTTTTCCCGAAGTAAGCTAAAAGAGCGTTTGAAATGAAATCTGCACTCACTTAATAGCCTTTAAAAGAGTTGATAGATGGCTATGGTGGAAATTAATCCTCAAACTATCATCGAGTGCGTCTTGAATGGGCAATGAGGCATTGTCATTAACTCCTGAAAAGAACCAATATATAAGTTTGATTAAGATTTCAAGTACACTACTTCTGAAAGCATTCAAGGATTAGAGATTGTTTCTTGACCGTTTTCTGCAATGTAAATAAGTGGCCGGTTGAATTTTCTATGTATGTATAAAAGTAGTTCTTGAAGCCCTCTGGGATAAACGTATTGCCAGCCAGAAGCGGTCTGCAAAACCATTAACATGGTTTACTTAATGTAGGACGAAAATTATACTCTTAATTTGTAGCTGAACATGGCGTGCAACTGGCCATGTTGCAAATCTGTGTTTGAGTGTGTGAGAGAGAGGGGAAGAGAGAGATTACAGGTTGACCAATAGGAAGGCCATCTTTTTCAGCTGTGGCAACAAAATAGTATATGTGAGTGTAAAGAGAAAACAAATAATACTAAGCAGATATATATTGTGCATCCAGCTTACTGGTCAGATTTACGTGGCTGTCTGTTGTGTAACTTAGGTTGACACTGCTAGAAGATGTAGAATCATCTGCATATCTTGCTGTGTAGTAAGTTACTCCTAGGAAATCAAAAGACCCCTTTAGCGTCTCAGATTGTGATACAGAGAATGTGGGCAGTCGATTCCCCACCAAAAATCGCATGGTCTCAGGGTAGTCGCCAAAGGTAATGGGATGAAGGTACCTACAAAGATAATAATTAGCGTTAAAGATCTTCGAAGTGCACATTTAAGCATCTTTTTCCTTTGAACTTGAATGGTTGAAGATAAAGTTCCATAATAATAATATAGAAAGTAGTGAAAAATTGCAGAAAACAAGATTGTCTGGGTGGGCTTCGCATTGACCAATTGTTATTTCTAAAGCTATTTGGGTTTATAAGACAACTCGCCAAACTGAAAAGTAAACTTTCCAAAGACAAACACGTAAGTACCTTGTTGTATAGCGTAAACAAGCAAGAAACTTAGGTTAGAACATTTATGAGGATACCTGGTGTCTGAATCTTTTAATTTCGTTATGTATGGAAAAGAGCCTGTGTGTGATCAAATGATTTGCACCCAGTGTTCGTAAAATGTACCAATTATAAAGCTCAAGTTGTTGGGAACTAAGATTAATCTGTTTCAACATGTAACATCCCAACTGTAGCTTATAGTAAGCTTCAAAGGAGGGTGTGTTTGGTGATTCCGGAAGGTGCAAATGGCATTGGATGGAAAGGTTTTCTGCAGTCCATTCGAAGCGTTACTAGGTCCAAAGCCGCTATTCTGAAGCATGCAAACAGAGGAGAGTTTGTTAATGGAAAGACAGTGGGAAGGCCTTCCTCGGTCAAAGGTGCCTCATACGCTTCGATGTTGAGGTCACTTGGCGGGTAGTCCAGCCGATAATAGCTCCACGGCGGAAGGAAAGGGCAAGACACTTGTAGGGGACAAAGGCTGTCAATTGACATTAGGAGAAGTGGAGGAGGTTTTGTGGGCTGTCAAAGCTCAATTGACGGTAGTTATGGAGTATGTGAGTGATCTCATGACTAGAGTGGATAAGGGGCTGGACCTAGTTGTGGGTTTGGGTGGTGGGTTGAAAACAAACAGGGGGGGCGAGGGGTAGATCCTATGGGTTTGAAGGCCTCAAGTGCGCCGACAAAAAGCGTTTCGACACCGTCACAGATAGGGTCGTTGGACTCCTGCATCACTGTTCTCGCCAATGTCACTCAGGACATCGGTAGCTTGTCGTCTAACTGCCCTCAATCACTAGTTGCTAATGGGGTTGGTACTTTTTCCAGGGTTCACTTTCAGTTGAAGATGGGGGTCCTTCCAGGGTCCTGAGTACTTTGGAAGAAACTGATGAGCCTCTTTTAGAAGATAAAAATGGGGTAACAGAAGGTAGTGTTTCTCCTACCTGTTCTATGCTTCCTAAGGGAGCAGTAGGGTCTGACAAAGTGGCACATAAAGGATCGTCAGGGGGTGGAGCACATACAAGCATTGTCCTCGTCAATGGAGGAGAATAACCCTTAATGGCGACAGCAACAATGGACAGCAACCATATAGCTGTTGAGGAGATTCAAGATTTGAATGCAGGATATGGTGGGGAGGAAATTATAGGTTTGTTGTTGGTGTCTTGTGAGGAGGAATGTCTAGGGTCGGGAGTGCAATTGGGTACTGTGTTTGGGGATCATCTTGTTCCTTTGGTTTCTCTCCCTCCAATAAATAATATAGCGAGTTCACCATCAGATTGGGTTTTGCCTAAGGTTAACAAGATTCAGCATATAGTGGGGCTCTCACATGGAGGATGTGAAGACCAATTTAAAGCACTATTCACTACGATTGAGGCAAGCCACTCGCTTGAAACAAAATCAACTTTTAAGAAAAGCAGGGAGTTAAAGCGTCTTTCTTGGAAAATCAACTACGGCACTAAGCGTGGTCAAGGGAAGACTAAAGGGAGGGCATCATGAAGAGTTCTCGTAGAGGGAGTTTTGGGTGAAGTATTAGGGGCTGTTTGGATTGGGAGGAGAGTTGAGATGGTTTGTGAATAGTAGAATAAGATATTTTATGAATATTATTTTTTAATATTATTATTATTTTAAAATTTGAAAAAGTTGATTGTTTATTATTTTTTTTGTGGGAATTTGAGAATATTCTTTTGAAATTTGAAAAAGTTAAATTGTTTATTATATTTTGGTATGGGAATTTGAGAAGATTCTTTTGGAAATTGAAAAATATATATATTATTATATTTTATATAAGAATTTTAAAAAGTTGTAATGATGAAGATGAGATGAGTTGAGGAGAGTTGAGAAGACTTAGGAATGCAAATAGCCTTAGTCTTACAGGAAACAAGGGGTTGGGGTTGAGGAGGTGTGTTTTTATTCGAATTCGGGCTTAGTGTATTTTGGATAGTTTTTAACAGGCTTTTTGGGTCTTTAGAAGCTCTCTAGTATGGGCTAGGTGTTTTCTTGTATACGTCCAGTGTACTTGGCTATTCCTATTGATATATATAATATTTTTAGTTATAAAAAAAGAGAGGATGTGTTAGGTACGTACAAAATCTTATCCCAATTCAACTTGTAAAATTAACAACCAACATAAAATCGTTCAACTTACCATCCAAGCATAAAATCAATGGCTCTAAAGGCAGCATCAGTGCTAGCAACTGTTTGGAATTTGGGCACCATCCAGTAACAAGCTAGTACAATCCCAATGTTCCCCTTTTGTGAAGCCTACAAAAATCAAACACAATTATTTTTTTCTATTGCATATGATGTTTAAGTCATTTTTATTGTGAAAGACAATGGTTGCAGCCCATATTAGGATTTCAAATTTTTTTTATTTGCATGAGGAATATATGTTGAAGCATATAACAGGTTATCTGCTTCCTTCTTAAAGATTATTCACTCATAATACGTATATACAAACAGAAGAATCTATATGTGAGGGAAAAAAATCGAAAACACAAGTATAAAGTTATTTTCCATTTAAAACCTCAAATATAAGCAAAGATGTCAATTGTGGACACTAATAAATATAATTGATTGAAGACGTGAGTCTCAAGTTCACTATAAATAATCTTCATAATGGTTACTTCAAATTCTTCTACACATCACAAACCTGATACTTTTCCCTGTACAATTTTACAGCAATTGCATGAGAAAGAAGCATGTGATGGCCCGCTGTATAGGGTTCTGTTGCTGAGTTCCCAAAGCTACAGTTTCCAATATAGTTAGAACATCGACCAGGTGCCTCAGTACCTGTTGCATACCCTCCACTAGCAAAATCATTTGGCTCATTAAATGTGACCCAAAACTTCACTCTATCACCGAATTCTTTGAAGCAGAGGTCCACGTAGTCTTGATAATCATTCCTAATTATTAGAAATTGATGAATCGTCAATTAGTTATCTTGGTCAGATGTATACCTTTTCTTCTCCAGCTTTGTTGAACCGATTTTAACATGTATATGTCAAACTTACACAATGTTTGGGCTCAAGAATCCTAGATACTCATCTTCGAGAGCTTGAGGAAGATCCCAATGAAATAGAGTTACAAAAGGTTGTAAACCTGCTTAAATTGTAGTAAAATATTAGGGAGAGGCTCTGCATAAGCAAATTATGATTAGCTTGATGGGGGGCATGAGAGGGAGAATGAGATTTCACCTTGATATAAGAGCTCATTTATGAGGTTATTGTAGAATGTGATGCCTTGCTGGTTCACTCCGTCACTAATTTTTCCCTCTACGAACAAAATTAAGTTTTAGTTAGATCAGATGTAGATTGGAGTATTTTGAGAAAACTTTGTAGATTAAATGTTCTACTTATAGGTTTCCAGTAGGGAAAAAAAAAAGGTTTAGGTGGTTTATCTTTTTCTTCTTATCCCGTAAGATGGCAACGGTTGTGTTAAGCAATGATCTTACTACTTACTTGGCAGTATTCTGGACCATGAGATGGAGAACCTAAAGGAGTCTACACCAATTTCTTTCATCAGAGCGATGTCCTCCTGGAACATTTCCCAATCTTTTCAGTAGACAGATTTTAACTGCAGAATAATGGATGTGTAGAAGGGTAGGGATTCTGTAACTTCGATCATACCTGGAAAAGATAATAAAACTCATCGGCTATATCCCCCGTGCTATGGTCTGCAATTTTTTCTGTCATGACAACATAAAAATTTCTCAAAAACCATCAGTTGGACGGTTAAATGGCAGTATATAAGTACTAGATGTATAGATACACCACGACTTCCCATGCTATGTATGAGGTTGAAACATTTTCTCAAACACCGTGCGTGCACTCTGCCTCTATTTTGATAAATTTTGTAAGGTCCTATGGCATCAGAGCCATTTCAGTAATGTCCAGTTCAACCATACACCTTTCACCTCAACTAATACCGTGGCAAGTTATGTGGCAACAGTTTTCTATATATTTCAATAAAACTTTGAAGTTTTTGGTTGTATATTATCCAAAGAAAAATGTGGCTCCTCGTGAATTTCTCATTTCTAATCATACGAACTGATGCGTTACATTTTAAAACAGGTTTTTGTTCAAGTGATCGAGGCCCTTAAAATGCACCGCATCAATCAACACAATTGAAGATAACAAGATCGGGATGATCATTACCTGGGACAATGCTAAAATATAAATGATGAACTTAGACAGTTGGATTGGAGGCGTGGGGTAGTCCCTTTGTTCAAGATAACTGTTGAAGGTTCTCATGCCTCTTATGTTAGGAAAATAAGAAGATAGAATATTGTTATATTCGTTTATTGTCCTTTAAGAACGATGGCTGTGTTCATGTATGGGAGGATTTTCTGTGTGCGTTGGGGTCTGTGTTTCTATCTTCAGAAAATGCCTTTGAATTTGGAAAAGAAAACAGTAATGCAGAGAGAGAGAGACCTGGATGTAGGCTGGTGAAAGTATCCCATATGCTGGACCCTTTTCCATCTTGATATGCGGCTCCTTCGTACTAGAAAGGAAACAACGAAAACCCTAAACAAAACATTATATGAATACGAGATGCATATAAATATAATAAATGCCAGTGGAGTAGCATACCTGGTAAGCACTGGAAGCGGCTCCAAAAATGAAACCAGCTGGAAAATCTGTACGGTTAAGACCCAGAGTGCAACCCAGAAAGGAGGTCAGAAAAAGGAGAAGGTACCATAATAGGAGACTCCCATGAATTATTTTCATGCCTATACTTCCACTCTTTTTCTGTGCAGGCTGCAGCCACTCTCTTCTCCTACGGCCAGTCCTACTACTTCAGTCTTCAATGCCAGCTGAAATGATATTTCCAGTCCTGTCTCGCGTATTTTCGAATCGGGACAGTTCCACGCATGCCTCTTTTTAGCTAGCCACCCTTCCTGCTAACTACCATTCCCATCTTATCAGCTAGCTACCATTCCTGCCGGGCATATGCATGCCTCTTAGATTATGTTTGGAAGATGAGATGAGAATTTTGTGTTTTATTTTAAAGTTTAAAATATTATTTTTTAATTTTGAGATTTGAAAAAATTGAATTAGAATTTGAAAAAGTTATATTGGAATTTGAAAAAATTAAATTATTTATTATATTTTGTATGGAGATTTGAAAAAGTATAAAAATGAGATGAGATGAAGATAAAAATTTTAAGTAAATCATGTTTTCCAAACATAATCTTAATTATTGTTTTTCTACTCACTAAAAACGCCTAATTTATTTCACTTTGTAAATATAAAATAGTATAAGATTCAGAGTAAAGCTATTCTGCCGCTTCCATTTGACCGCGTCCGGCTTCGTTTGGATGGTCAACTCATTTTAGATAAGTTTATTTTTAGAGTATCTCCGACATTTAAACACAAGTTTCACTTTAATCGAATGCAGTTCAAGTTTCAACTCATTTTTGGGCTCCACACTGACAAACATCATATCAGCTTTTTTATTGTTTCATTTTTCATACCTCTGTTTCTCTTTCCATCTCTCGATTTTCATATTTTCATCTATGCCTTTACACAAATGTGAGAGAAAGAAACGCTGGTGCATTTTTTTTTTCTGTTTACCGGTTGCATCAACTTTGACATATATATCAAGTGGGTCCTGTATATTTACAACTTTATATAAATATATCTAAACTCATCTCAACATCCAAACATACTTTAAACTCAATTTAAATGAGTCCCACATAATTCTTTTTACTACTCAACTTATTACTATTCATAAAAAACTCAACTCAATTGAACTTAGTTCAACATCCGAATGCAGCCTAAGACTCTAAAATGAAAAAAACTCCCCTTTGCGCATGGCTACTCCCTCACAGAAACCTTCTGTGTAACCGAAGCCATCTCTTCGCGAATCACAACTCTCTCTCTCTCTCTCTCTCTCTCTCTCTCTCTCTCCCTCCTTACGAAGCCACAACTCTCTCTCCTCGCGAAATCAGCTCTCTCTCTCTCTCTCTCTCTCTCTCGGAATTTCTCTCTACCCCCTCCCTCACGGCTCCACCACCATTCTCGGCCCATCTCCATCAATTTTTTCATCTACACAGAAACTCCGCGAGTTACTCCACACCAGGCACTCAAGGTAGAAATTATAGTTGTTTTTGAAAAAAAAAAAAAAAAAGTCTTTATCTCTGGTAGGTAATTCTTAGTGAATTTGTTGCTTGTAGTGAGTTGATTTTAGTCATACAAGAGATGAAGACAGAACAATAATGTGAGAATTTTGGACTTATGTTTGTAGTAATTTAATGCCTTATCCATTTGCTGTTACTAAGTTAATGAGTATTTGGTGGATAATGGTATGTTTTTCTAGGATTTTTGGTAGATAGTAATCTGTGATGCATATGTTTTTCTGTGATTTTGGATAGAGTTGCGATTTTGGTGAGTTTGTATTTCACTTGAAGAGGGACCGGACCTTTTGGCAATGGAAGGCAATGAAGGCGGCACTTGTGGAGGAAATACAAAGAAGCTTTGCTCATTCGTCACTGTGCGATAGAACCCACTTGGCGACGGAAGGCAAAGAAGCAACTAAGAGACGGAAGCCACTCGTGATGGTGTTCAGTGACGGGATGGCCACGGGGACGGCGAGGGCGATGGGAGGGAAAAGGTGATTTTTTGAAATGTGTTCAAAAACACTTATGATTTCCGATCAGTTTTGTTTTTATTTTTTTTATATAATATAATTATATGCCACGTGGCATGCCACGTTAGGCCGTCATCCAGAGCGGTACTGTGCAAGTGGCACAGAAGCGCAATCCTAAGATTTAGGATTGGTTTAGTTACACAAAATCAAATCATCTCATCTCATCTTATCTAATATAATCATTACAATTTTCTCAAACTTCTACACAAAATGTAATAAATATTTCAACTTTTTCAAATTTTAAAATAAAAATAATATTATAACAATATTTTATTCAACTTTCAACAAAACATCTCACCTTATCTCATTTCATCTGAACTGTATAACCAAATGAGACCTTAACACCTTGGCGATTGGAACTTTGAACATCTGTCATTTTGGGACATAAATGATGAACTACATATAAATATATATCGATTTTCTTTTCTTTTCTTTTTCTTTTTTTGAACGAAAATAATTTCATTAATGGTAAAAGAAATTATAAATGTAAATCAATCCAAAGAACTTGATGAATACAATTTGGACTAGAATCCCACCATACATTTGTATTTGTATGTTCTACATTTCTAGCAAATTTAGCTAGTATGTGTGCTACCTGGTTTCCTTCCTTGTTGATATGAGAAATTGTACAAGTAGGAATTCGGCTCATGAGTTGCTCTATATATGAGATTATATTACCAAGCATGCTTGAAACTTCAGAGTTGTTACTACTTTCACTGAGAGAAGGGAATCACTTTCAATATACAGTACTTGTAGTCCTAAGAGAATATAAAATTGCAGTCCCCTTAGAATTGCCAAAAGCTCTGTCCATAGGATCCATAACTACCTATTCTTTCATGCTTACTGACAGTAAGACCTTTCCCTCATGATCTCTTGCAATGATGCCCACTCCTGCATTATTTCCTTTTTGAAAAATGGCCCCATCCACATTGAGCTTGAAAGTCCCCGTAGAAGGTGCCTGCCAGTAGAGTTGCCTTTGCATTGGATTTGGGTTAAGGCTCTTAATTTTCTTGAATGAATGATACAGAGAAATGGCAAAGTTAATCCCATCTTCAGCATCCCTTTGTTCTCTCTCAAATATCCAAAAGTTTCTTTTTCTCCAATAGGCCCATGCTATCATAATAAAGGTCTTGAATTGTTCTTTGTTGCTACACTCCTGCACTTTGATCCAGTGTTTTTAATTCATTCTGTACCGGCCGATACGGCCAGAATATTCCGTACCAGTCACTGGACCG
Organism: Pterocarya stenoptera; assembly: GCA_003123785.1. Classification (NCBI taxonomy): domain Eukaryota; kingdom Viridiplantae; phylum Streptophyta; class Magnoliopsida; order Fagales; family Juglandaceae; genus Pterocarya; species Pterocarya stenoptera. The sequence goes on from QEOT01003308.1 coordinate 770,413, forward strand.
ATACCGGAAACAGTATACTTCGTACCGGTAAAAATACCGGCCCGTATCGGCTGGTATTGTATGTTTCGGCCGAAACATATATTTCAGCCAGTATCAGGTTTGGCTGCTAAAAGGGATGGCAGTTTCGTAATTACAGGACGGCAGTTTCGAAATTAAGGCAAACATTCAAGGGCATTTTCAAAAATCACACTTTAAGTGCCTTAGCCTTTAGGTTTCCAGTTTCCACTTTCACTTTTCGTTCCTTATTTTTTTTTTCCTCCCAAATCATTGCATCTCAGCGCCTCAGTAGCAGCCCTTCGTAGTTCGGCTTCAACCCAGACGTAAGACCTTCAAGCTTCAGCCAGCAGTAGCAGTGATCATCCGACTCAGTCATCTTGTGCCGTCCGTTGTCCGCCGTCCACCGTCCTGTATGAGCTAAGCATTTAAATAATTTTTTCTATTAATTTGCTTTTTTCTTTAATCATACAGATTTTTTATATTATATTTTTATAGTGATTATTTGTTTTTAAATTGTACATTGTATTTGTGATAAAATATAAAATAAAAAATAAAAATCTGTGATACCATTGTCTCACGGTATGAGTTGAGGTTTGAGTAATTTTTTCTATTAATTTGATTTTTTCTTTAATCATAAAGATATTTTAGATTATATTTTTATAGTGTTTATTTGTTTTTAAATTCTATATTGTATCTATGATAAAAATCTGGGATAAAAAAAAATCTGTGATAAGGTCTTTAAAGATGTGAAAAAAATAAATACTATAAAAATATAATCTAAAAATCTGTGATAAAGTTTCCCTTATTATTTGAGGTTAAAAAAAAATCTGTGATCAAAATTTGTTATAAAAAAAAAAAAAAAAATCTATGATTCAATCTTCACTCTTAATTACTATTTGATCTTACATGGCATTAATGTCAATTGTCAATATATGCTGTTAATAACTCTAATGAAATTGATGGTGATGTTTAATTATAAAAAATCTGTGAAATTAAGGAGGGCAAAAAATAAAAAATTAAAGAATATTTTTACAAATTTACAAAATGATTTTATATCATTCCAAATATAATTTTTAAAAATATAATCTCTAATCATTAACTAATCTTTAATCGTATAATTTTTATACTTGGCCTTTGTTCATTTCTCTTTTAATTAGTTTTTAATTATTTTAGTTCAAATGCTAAATGTTGTTGTTCATCTTTCTAAGTTTCTTACTTCTTTTGATTTTTTTTTTTTTAAATTTTGCTTACTTATAATATCTAATATTATTATTAATTTTTTATACTTTAATAGTTAAAAATGTCTAGTTGTCAATCAACTGGTGGTATGACTTCAACTCCAACACTTGTTCCTGTAAGATCAGAAGATCCAGCATGGGCCCATGCATTTGCAGTGCCAGGGGCAAGAAATAATACTGAATGTTTATATTGTAATAAAGTAATTAGAGGTGGCGGGGTCACTCGGTTGAAATATCATCTAGCTGGGATTCCAGGCGATGTAGAAGCATGTAAAAAGATCTCTGAAAATGTGAAATGGCAAATGAAAGAGTTGATTGATGAAATGAAAAAAAAAATAAAGAAAAGAAAAGAAAAATAATGTCAGAGATTGGAGGCAATATAGATTTATCATCTGATGATATTGATGATAGTAATAGTATGGAGGGACAGCCTCAGCTTTCAAAAGGTAATGGGGAGTCGAAAGAATCTAGAACTAGAAAGTCAGTGGGGGGAATTTAGTAGATTTTTTGCTTCAATAACAACTCCTGGGGCCCAACCTCAATTAAGAGTTCTATGTGTTCAAATGAGGTGATTGTAAAAGCAAAGATGTCTGTAGCACGCTGGTGGTATGATGCTAATCTGCCTTTCAATGCAGCTCAATCCAAGTTTTATCAACTAGCTATTGATGCCATGACTGCCATAGGGTTAGGATTCAAATGCCATTCTTTATATAAGTTGAGAGAAAATTTGTTAAAGATGGATGTGGATGAGGTTCAAGATTATTTGCAACAAATTAAAAAGGTTTGGAATGAGACCGGTCGTTCACTAATGGCAGATGGTTTGACAAACCAGAAGCAACAATCCATAATCAACTTTATAGTTTATTGTCTGAAGGGTACAATATTTTTTAAGTCTGTTGATACATCTGATATTAGAAAAGATGCTAAAACATTGTTTAATATCTTTGATGAGGTTGTTCAAGAAATTGGAGCTGAGAATCTTGTACAGTTCATTACAGACAATGATGCAAGTTATAAAGCTGCAGGAAAAGAGTTACAGTAGAAGTATGGCTCTCTCTACTGATCTCCATGTGCAGCTCATTGCATAGACTTAATGTTGGAGAATTTTTCTAATCCAAGATATTTTCCTCTTATTGATGATACTATAAAAAAGGCAAAAAAGATAACAAAGTTCATATATAACAATGGTTGGATTTTAGCATTGATGAGAAAAGACTTTACCAAAGGTCATGATTTGCGTCGTCCTGCAATTACAAGGTTTGCGATAAATTTTTTAAGTATCCAATACTTGCTCTTGTTTAAGAAAAAACTCAGACAAATGTTTACTTGTGATAAATGGATTGCATTAAGTCATTCTAAGAGCAACATAGGAAATGAGATAGCTGGGATCGTTGTAGAAGATAAAGAGTTTTGAGCTCAATGTCAATTTATTGCTAAAATTAGTGAGCCTTTGGTTCATGTTCTACAACTTGTTGATGGGGAAGAGAAGCATGTAATAGAATACTTGTATGATGCAATAGAAAGAGCCAAGGAGAACATCAAAGCAAGATGCAATAACAAATCTAGTACATTCAGTCCATTCACCAGGATCATTGATTCTAGATGGGATAAGCAGCTTCACAGTTCATTACATGCAGCGAGTTGTTTTCTTAACCCTGGAATTTACTATAACCCCAATTTTAATAGTAAAAATGATGTTGTAAGAGGCTTCAACAGCTGTGTTATGAAGATGAAACTTGATTCCAATAATCAAGACAAGATCATTGCAGAACTTGACTTGTATAAGAATGCAGTAGGTGAGTTTGGATATTTTTTAGCAATCCGCTAGCGTGACAAGATTAATCCAAGTATTATCATTTATTAAATAGTGTAACTTTGTATTTTAAATTTTATCTTATTTTAATTTTACTTACATTTAATTAATAATTTATAATTGCATTATTGTTATAGTTACATGGTGGACTCAATTTAGTTGCGAGGTCCCAACGCTTTAAAAGTTTACTATTCGAGTACTAAGTTAATGTTGTAGTGCAACTGGATGTGAGAGAAACTGAAGCACATTTGATTTTATTCATTCGAAAAATAGAAACAGATTAGTGCATAAACGTTTGAATGACTTAGTATTTATTCGTTATAACTTGAAGCTGTGAGAGGTAAATTTTTTTAATAATAATATTTTTCATTGTTGAAAAATATATAATATTTTCACTTATGTTTGATTTTATTTTGACAGGAGCATAAAAAATGGAAGAGATGCTTTAAATCCAATCAATCTTGAAAACATTGACTTGATGGAGGAATGGGTGGGTAAAGAATCTGAGCTTCTTGGTGAAGAAGATTTGGATTGGGTAAGTATTGAGGAGCCATTAAACTCACTAAAGGAGGAAGATGATGATAATGTTGGTGTTAATGTTGACGAAGGTGGTGACGTTGATGAAAATATTTTGATTAACATGTCAAATCTTGATCCTTATTGTCTTTTTGATGAGGATGAGTATTTTTTATGATGGTGGTGACGTTAATGATTTTATCATGATAATATTGATGTTTATGTTAGTTGTAACTTAAAACTTAAGACTTGTATTTAGAAGTATTGAGTTTATGTCTTATTTTGTTGTTATTTTAGAAGACAGTTAATACTTGTATATATATAATTTATCCAAGTATAAACTATTCTAAAACGAAACGGTACTGAAACAGTACCGGTACTGAAACGATATTGGTACCGAAATATTATCCCGAAACGGTACACGAAACGGTACTGGTATCGAAATATTTCGTTCCAGTGCCTTGACCGGTACGACTTTCGGTACGGTATTCAAAACTTTGTTTTGATCACCACTTCAAGAAATAGCAATGTTGTTTCTTCTATTGTAAAATCAGGAATATGTTTCTGCCATATGTGCCTCAGTAAAGGATAAGAATAAAGAACATGTAAGGAATTATCTACCCCAGATGAACAAAGTTGGCACAAATTATCCTCTACTACTCTTTTATGAAAATTCTCTTTGGTTGGTAGGGCATCTAACACTGCTCTCCATGCAAAAAGCTTAACCTTGTGGGGTATTTACAGCTTCCAAATTGTTTTAAGAACCTGTTTCTGTCTATTTGTTGAAGAGCTCTCCCCTTCTGATATGCTATTATTCATTCCCCTCAAAAATCTATATGCGCTCTTGACACTGAAACTTCCACTTCTTTCCAGTGTCCAAATCAGCTTGTCATCATGGTTATTAAAACTTCTTACTATCTTCAGAACCTCATCTGCTGTTGCAAGTGGAAGTAAGCATCTTACTTTAAATACATCCCACCAACCACTATTCATATCAATGAGGGACTCTACTCTAGCATCATCATCAATATTATGCCCAACAACCATATGTTTAAGATCTTTTACACTAAGGATCCAGTTGTCCTTCCAAATTCTAACCCCTCTGCCATTGCCAACCCTCCATCTACATCCCTGCATCAACTTGTTTTTTACTCCCTAGATGCCCCTTCACATGAAAGATGGATTGTGTCCCAATCTTGAATCTGAAAAATTAGCATGAGGGAAGTATCTTGCATTGAAAATCTTGTGAAGAAGGCTATCAGTTGACTGCATAAGTCTCTACCCTTGTTTAGCTAATAAGGCATCATTAAAAGTTATTAGACCCTTAAAACACAAACCTCCTTCACTCTTAGGGAGATACAGCCTCTTCCAACTAATCCAATGGATTTTCTTCTCCTCCTTCCTTTGACTGCACCAAAATCTTACCATCATCTTCTCAAGCTCATTGCATAATGCAGTTGGCAATTTGAAACAACTCATAGCATATGTGAGTATTGATAGTGCTATTGCCCTGATAAGGATTTTCCACCTTGAGAAAACAACTTCTCCTTCCAATTTTTTAACTTTGTCCACACTTTGTGTTTGATATTAGAAAAAGCCCTTGCTTTGTGCCTACCCACCGTTGGTGGAAGGCCTAAATATTTTTCATAGTCTAGTACTCATGAATACCCTAAAAAGCCTCAGCTCCTGTTGATTCTCCACTAGTACATTTTGACTAAATACCATTGCTATTTTTTCTTTATTAATATTCTGCCGTAATGCATTTTCATAAACTGAGAGGATCCTATGAACATTCATGGTTTCTTGAAGTGATACCTTACATAATAGCACATTGTCATCTACAAACAACAGATGATTCACTCTTGAGGCACATTTCACTAAAGATTGGGTCTCTCTACCTGGTGTTCTGCCCGTGGCTTCAGGGGGTATTCACGTTTGGCATATGCCTGCTCTGATCGAAATATTTGGAGATTATTCCGTACTACAATTCGATAGAGGAACTTTATGGCACCTTTGAGGAAATGCAGCCGGTGTCGTAGCTAATCGAGTAGCTCTAGAAGCATTTGTACAAGCTCGTAATGAGGGACGTGATCTTGCTCGTTAGGGTAATGAAATTATTCGTGAGGCTAATAAATGGAGTCCTGAGCTAGCAGCTGCTTGTGAAGTATGGAAGGAGATCAAATTTGAATTCCTAGCAATGGATACTTTGAATTCCCTCTACACACCTTGTTTCCACTTATCATTTTCTATTGGCTTGCTCGAGAATAAGTGTAACCAGTCATTCTATTCCCAATAAAAATAGGTAGGGAGAGAGGGGCTCTCCTTGCCTAATACCTCAAGATGGACAAGTAGGCCCAACTGGTTCTCCATTAATCAGAATATAGAATGTACAGACTTCACACAAAACATGATCCTGTCAATCCATTGTCTTGCAAACCCCATATGTCGCATCATTGCTTCTAAGTAGGACTAATCCAACCTGTCATAAGCTTTACTCATGTCCAGCTTGAGAGACATGAATCCTTCTTTGGCTTTCATTTTGCTCTTGAGAAAATACACCATTTCATAAGCCACTGGGATGTTATCAAAAATAGCTCTACTAGGAACAAATGCATTTTGAGAAATAGAAATTACATCAGGTAGAATGGTTCTTAACCTATTAGATAAGACTTTTGAAATCATTTTGTAAATAACATTACATAAACTAATAGGTCTGTATTCTGACACTTTCTCAGGTTTTGTCTTCTTGGAATCAGGGCTATAAAAGTGTGGTTTATGGAGGAAGGAAACTGACCAATATTTAAGGCATGCAGGACTGCTTTGGTGACTATTTTACCCACTGTAGAAAACAGGCGCCATTCCATCTGGTGTAGGGGCCTTTGTTGGATTCATATGTTGCAAGGCTACTGTCACTTCATCTTCAGTAAATGTTTTGGTAAGTATTTCATTCATCTCTACAGTTACTCTTCCACTCAGATCAAATGAGAACTCAAAATTCTTGTCATGACTTTCAGCTTTAAACATTCCTTCAAAATAAGTCATGATCAATTCATCTCTATCCTCTCATTCTTTCCAGCATCCCTCATCATCCTTCAAACAAGCTATATGATACTTTTTCTTTCTTTGTGTTGCTCTTTTATGGAAGAACTTTTTATTCTGGTCCCCAGTTTTCAGCCAAAGTGCCTTTGACCTCTATCTCCATCTTATCTCATCCCTCTTAAACTAGCATGGCAAGTCATCTCTAGCTTGCTGTAGTTCAACCTTGTTTAGAGGATTGTTATTTCCAGCTTGAGCTTTTGCCAACTTGTCTCTAGCTTGCTGAATCCTCTTATGTATTAGGCCAAAATGTTGCTTGTTTCATTTTACTAGGCTTTCACTACAACCTTCAAGTTTTTGCAGCACATCATTCATAAGGCCAAGACCATAGTTGAAAGGCCAAGACCATTTATTCACCTTTCCACACCCCTCATCTTCCACCCACATTGCTTCAAATCTAAAAGGTTTGGAGCCTCTTCTTCTTGGAATACAATCTTCTGTCTGCAACATGATAGGCACATGGTCAGAATATGCAGCTGAACCATGGGCCACTTTTGCCATGGGAAAAGCTTGGCACCATGCATTGTTAGCCAAGAAACTATCCAATCTTTCATTTATGCTATGCTCTCCTTCTCTATTTTTCCACCAAGTGAAATCTGTGCACTCATACCCCAGGTCAGTTAACCACAGTCATCAATCAACTTTCTGAAAATTACTTCAGATTTATCCCTCCCTCCCCTCTTCTCATGTTTGCTTATTATTTCATTAAAATCACCCAGAACCAACCATCCACTATGATTAGCAAAATTTAACATCCTCAGAAGGTCTCATGTTTCAGATCTTTTACTAGTTTCAAGATGACCATAGCAACCTATAATTCTCCAATGTTGGCCATTCAATCTTTCATCACCCACCACAGCATCAATATGATGTTTAGAGTAACTACATATTTTAAGGTTGACATTAGTCATCCACATTAAACACAACCCACCACTTCTGCCATCATAGTCCAATGTCAAACAGTTTTCAAATTCCAACTTAAACTTTAATCTATCCATCTTTCTACCAACTAGTCTTGTTTCTTGCAAAATACTAATCTTGGGAACTTCCTTCTTGACTAGGTCATGAGGAGCTCGAATTTCACGTGGGTTCCCAAGCCCACGTGAATTCCAACTTAAGATTTTCATTGCTTTCGGCGGGATTGGTCAACAGCCTCCACCAATATAACTTGTGACAATTTTCCTCCAGTTGTCAATTGTCATTAACTTTTTGGTTTTTGAGTTAAGATTCTTTGCCTTCTCAAAAACTTTACCCATCACTCCCTTTCTCTTCTGCAGTATGCTGACTGGGCTTGCTTGTTGTTCCTTATTTGTACTTCTTTTATGTCATGACCACCTTCTGCTTGCTGTAATCTTGTTGTCCTTAGTAGAATTTGACAGGACCTTATCTTTCTGCATGGCCCCCGTCCTAGATGCTGGGCCTCATTCTAAACAGGAACAAAATACTAGGCCCATCTCTGATCATGTCAGTTGTTTTCGTTACAATAATAGGCTCATTATTCTTCCATTCCTGACATAAACGACCCATATTTCCTACACTGCATTTAACTTGAGATATTCCTTTTATTACCTCTTCAGTCTTCTCCATGGAAATAGCATTGGTTTCCTTATCAGCCTCAACTGCACCCCTTATGAAACTTTCCTTCTATATCTCCATAACATCTCCTTAATTGGTAACTGCAATCCCTTTATTCCTGGTCCCCTCATTATTGCTTTTTACACCTGATGTAGGATGTTGCAGAATTTTAGCCTTCTTTCTTGCCTCGTCTGCAGCATCAGTTATTGAACCTTGTAATGGTGGTTCATGGCCTGCCACCACTCTCTTTCCATGGTGGTGAGTTGCAGTCCTTGGAAAAATGATACCTGATCTCATCCATGGCCTAAAAGGAAGCTTCTCTTCCTCAATCACTTCTTGATGTCGCAAGCCTTGATTATAATCTTTGTGTTGGTGGCCTAACTTGCCACATACATAGCAGAACGTAGGCAATCGTTCATAAACAAACCTAACCCATCATGCTCCCAAAGATCCCAAGTGTATATGTTTACCTCTCATCAGAGGTTGAGTTATGTCCATGTTCACTCTGATTCTGATATATTCACCCCAGGCAACCTCCCATTCTCTACGTCAACTTCTTCCACTGTACCAATGTTTTTTCCTATCATCATTGCCACATTTTGATTCATCGCATGTAAGGGTAGATCTAAAGTCGAATTCAAAAAGCTGCCTTGGTAATACTTATTTTATTGGATTGAACATCACCATCAAATTGTTTCACTAGGACCAAACTTCGATCAAAGGACCAAGGTGCTTCACGTTGAATCCTCTCATTCTCAGCTTTTTCTTTGAACTCAGACAACATCAATCTTGCCCCCAACTCCTTAAACCATACTTTTTTCACGAGTCTCCAAATCTTTTTCAATGTTTGTTTGAATGCATCTCGATTTTAATGCTTGTCTGTAAGCAATGATACGAACAAACAACATTCTTCACACACTTTTGAGTCCTCCAGTAGCACTTCCTTCACTACAAGTTCCTCATTCTCCTGCTCCAATAATGATAAGCATTGACCCAATTCTTCAATGTTTTCATCCATAAAGGATGGATATTAGGGTTGTAAGGGGATTTTCCCCACAAGACCCAAGAGGCCCTATCAAGCCTAGCCCAGAGTAGAAAGTCGTGAATCCGGCCCACTAAGAAGCTCCTATGTACATAACCTGCAGGAGGGATGGTGCTACAAAGGATGTGACCCGTCGATCTGAGGACCCCTCAAGTAGTGTCCAGTCCTCAAGTGCATGCCCACATAGCATACGTAATATACAGAACCATTGATTTACTGAAAGAGAAGGCATGAACGGACCAGAAGGAAAGCAGATGAAAATGAGAAGGTTGGAGAACCACGTCGCATTAATGGTTCTGTCACTTGGATGACACTCCACATTAATGACGTTGTCGCAAAGCCACGCCACATTTAAAGACTTTGACAAAAGAAACAGTACTAGGAACCCAGATTTCATAAAAGCAGACATGATCTGCTTTTCAGACCTATAATATAAATAGCATATCCCAAGTACAAGAATACTCTCTCAATCTCTAGACTCTCATATTTATTTGCTACACTCCAAGAATATTTACTAACTTTGGTATCAAAGTTCCCCGGCCCCAAAGCCGTCCTCTCAAAGCTGCAGTATTTTCTACTTTGTGCAGGGCTAGTTTTTGAAAATCTGAGTTGTTGGAGTTTGGCCTAAAGGTGTGCGAAACACAACATTAAGGACAATAAAACATAAAACCTGTACTTAGACTGGGGTGAAACCTCTACAAGGCCAGGGCACTTGAGAGGACAAATATATATCGATTTTCAATCTTAAGAATTTCTAAAAATTTTAGCTGGGAAATAAATATAGTTACTCTTGGTTGGCAAGATGTGAATTCTCATTTTTGACCTCCTATTTTACTTAACAAAATAGCTCATTTTCTCTTCTCCTTCACTTACCGTCTCTTGCTCCCCTTTCCTTTTCTCCTTCACGTCACCGTCTCCTTCTCCTTCCCATTTATGTTTCGGGGAGCAAAATACGGAGAGCACCGGTTTCGGCTCCTTCTCCTTCAACGTCACCGATCATCGATATTTTTCTTCTATTTTTTCCTTCAATGTTCCGATCAATTAGGGTTTTCATATTTCGTATATGCTCTATTTCAATTTTTTATGATTATTCCGACACAATTTTCATGTATCAAGAGTCGTGTTATTAGCTGGAAAATTCCTCTTTGGATCCATCTTCTAAATTGAGGATTTGTCATAAGGTGGCAAATATAGTTGTTGATCATGGAAGTTCAAAAACCCAAGTAGGAAACCTAAAAAGTTTGGGCCAAAAGATGGTTGCTAAGCCAATAATGGAACTTCGAGCATATGCAAATTGGTAGTTCTTCAATTGGGCGTCGGTTATGTACATGCATTTTATGACATCAAAGTTTCAGGCATTAAACATTTTACCTATCAGTACGTGCCAAAGGTAGCTGTAAGTAAACGATGTCACGTTCTCAATCTGTTCTTCCTTCTCAAACAATGATAGATATGTTGGTTTGGCCGAAGGTCACATGAAAAGTTTCTCTTTGGCCGATGATGAGTCTGCGATGGGTTCTTTCATGTCACCACCGCATGGAGGGTGTGCAAAGTGCGTTAAATATGGAGATTTGTGTAGAGCATGACTCATCTCGGCAACATGGATATTTTAGATGTAGATCATCCTTTGCCAAGCATGTAAGAAACCAACATTGCAAGTAAATTGGGATGCTAGAACGTGGGTAATGAACCGCCTTAATTGCAATTTGCAATCCTCCTCTTCAATATTCTCATTATCCTTGTAAACTAACATTATATATATATACACGTATTCGTCTAAACTAACTGGGCAAAAAAATAAAATTTGGAACTTTGAAGCAAAAATAATCAATTAGTAAAACTATTACTTTGACACATTTTTTACAAATGTGATTGGATGCCGCAAAGTTCTTGGAAATAATCAATTAGTAGAACTATTACTTTGACACATCATCCTTCTCTAATTGCAAAAATAATTTTTTAAATGTTTCTACAACTTCTAGTATTAGATAAGTCGAATTCCATCTTGTGAAAACATCAAGGCATACCAATTTTGTACAACCTATTTTCTCATTTTCTATACACTTTTTGAATTTATCCATTCTTGCGATAGACGATCTAACATACCTAACTGCATTGCGTACTCTTGTGATTGAATCATCACAATCTTTTAGCCCATCATTCAAAATGAGGTTCATAATATGGGCACAACACCTAATGTGAATATACTTCCCTTCCAACAAATGACCTCTTACGAACTTCCTCAAATACTCGATGACAACATTATTTGAGGAAACATTGTCAACAATAATAGTAAAGATCTTGTCAATATCCCAATCTTGTAGACATGAATCTATATACTTTTCAATAATTTTTCCTTTGTGATTAGGGATCATACAAAGTTTAAAATTCTTTTGAGTAGTTTCCATTCATAGTCGATAAAGTGTGCAGTAAGACACATATAATTTAAGTTTTGAATCAACATACATGTGTCATTGGTTAAACTAACCCTCTCAACCATCTTAAATATTTTCCTTAACTTCTTCTTCTTCATTTTAAATAGTTTAATATAGTCTCTTGTTGCAGTGGTTCAAGATGACACTTGGAACCTTGGTTCAAGTGATCTACATACTTTCCTAAATCCCTAGACTTCTACTATCCTAAATGGAAGCTCATAACAAATTATCATTCATACATTTTCTGAATCAAACTTATGTGCATTTGTCGTGTTATTGACATCACTATCTCCAATTCCCTCAAAAGCCCCCTCACGACTCATAGTTTGTTGATCCGTAAGTTTGATTCTATGAGGATGTTGCTTACAAGTACTACGATGTTATAGCATACTTGATGTACCATATTTTTTGGGATGACAAGAGAAAATATTGTGACAATAATTACACTTCGCTTTTAGGTCATTTAAAGGGCATCCATCTATTTTAGTGAAATGGTCCCACATTACTGAGGGGTCCTTATTTGCTCTCATTTTACGAAGAGTGACTGGGAGACTTGTGTCACTAGACAAGTTAATATTTGAAGCCATTTGTGATCGATTTTCCAAATGAGTAGTAGTCTCATTATCTCTTAAATTTGTATGAGTGCCACTTTCGAAGCAATCCATATATGAACTGACATCTAATATAACATACAAAAATCAATATATTAGAATATGAACTAAAGATTACTCTATTTTTATGATTTAAAGAAACTCAAAACAAAGAGAAACCACTGATCAAATAAGTGTACGTAAGTACTTCTGAAACCCAATAACTAATTATTAACTAACAAGATGTAATAATAAAGTGATAATAAAGACTACCAAAGGATATGCTTATGTTATGTGATCTAAATTCTCTTGAGCAATGATTTGGAATACCATAAATAAAATGATATGTGAAAAATGACATGAAAAGAAGGGAATCAAACTTGGACAGTTAAATCAAAAAGGCACAGGAAAACCAGGGGAAAATTCTACAGCAGAAACCTATTTGAAAATGGGAAACATTATTCAGCTATAAAAAAAGAAACCACATAATCATTTAACTAAATTCAACTGTTGCATAATATTCAAAGGATGCAATATTTATCTTTCATAACTCTGTAAAGACACAAAAACCAAACCCACAGCAAAATGCAAAGGATACAATATTTATCTTTGAATTCTATAAAAAATAATGCAAAGAGAAAATAGAGAGCCATATATCTTCTCCATTGAAAGTATAAGAACAAAACCAACCAACCAACTAACCGCAAACGATACCTGTCAACATCCTCTGCACTTTCCAAAACAATCCCCGAATAATTTAAAACCCCTCTTAGTTTAAGCAAAATCATTATCATTTATCATTAAACACCGTTAATTTCTTTTATACAAAATGAAAAGATAAAAAAAAAAAAAAAAAAAAAAAAAAAAAAAAAAAAAAAAAAAAAGACTGCCCTTTTTTTGCTTTTAGCCAAATAATAGACTCCCCTGTCTATAAAACCACCTTAACCTTCTTCCATTTTCTACTTCACAGCCTTTGTTTGTTTTCTTGAGAGAGGGAGACAAGAACTCAGTGTAGTAGTAAAGAGAGAGATGGAGGGAAAGGAAGAAGATGTTAAGCTTGGAGCAAACAAGTATGGAGAGAGGCAGCCCTTGGGCACAGCTGCTCAGATAGACAAAGACTACAAGGAGCCACCCCCAAAAGGCAATGGCCAAAACAAGCACAATAATTATAGGTATTGACTTAAATGCTAACATAAGTAAATTGCACTATAATGAAATTCTAAAGCATATAACCATCTCATTATTATGCATAGGACCATCATCATTGTTATCAAAAGATTTGTAACCCTTATCATCTTCCTCATCTACCGTCTTCATGTCGGGATCCCAACCTATTTCGGTTTGGCTTAGTAGATCGGTAAACAAACGTTGTAGGCCCTTCAACCTCAAGAGTTTGCCGCGAACCTGGTTCACGTCAAACACCTTTACAACAATAGCGGTGAGCCGATTAGCATAAACTAGATGCTCTCTAAATGTGATCTTTTCAGCCCTTAATCTACCTTGAAATGCATCTTGGTAGAGCATGTCAATGAATACCTCCTCCATGCCATCGCCTCAAATTTCACGATCTCGAATCATGTTTTCCAGATCATCCATTTGGAATAGTTAAAAAATTGATAATATCATAGAGATAAATTATTTGTTTGTAAAATATGCAACGTTACAGCCAAAGTCAAGTACAAACAGTCTGATGGTAGTGTAAACATGAAAAACACAAATCCTCAAGTAGGAATGAAAATATTTATTGAACATAATAAATACTTGGCTACGAAAGCAACTTTATTAGAAATATGCCTTAATAGGAGTAATGATCCAGAATTAAAATAGTTCATACATATTAAGATAGACGATGTCTACCACAGGAGCGTAAGTAGTACCACTAGAAGAACAGAAAAGACGGAAGTTTATTAACAAAATTAAACTTTAATTAAACTGACCCCTCAACAAAATAAGCACTAATTCTAATAAACTTTACTTCTCACTAATTCTAATAAACTAATTCTAAGAAGTATGATCAACACCAAGATGGTTATGCTCATTTTGAAAGTGATAAACCATTAATTAATAGGGGGCATGCATTGCTGAAAGCAACCACTTCAGTGGCTAAAAAGTGGAAAATAGCTAAGAAACCGAAACCCATTTGAGAAACTGAAACCCATTTGAGAAAAAAAAAACCTGTCGGTGAAGAGCATTCTAGCACAAAAGTTGCCTAAGCATAGCAAAAGAACCTAGCTAACCCTCCTACACCCATGATCATACTCTTCACAAACATTCTATTAATTATCTACACTCACTTAGCTCACCGACTCCACTAACAAAACAATCATACTATTTATTTCTTGATTGAAACACTCTTTGTCAATGTGACAACTGACAAAATTTTCCACGTGTCTATTTCTAAATATGACATAAACATCACTTGATTTTAACTCAAATCTAGTAGCTAATTTTAGGTGTGTTTGTTTTATTTTTATTGTGATGAAGCTTATTTTAGGTGTGTTTTTTCTAATTTTGTTCTCATATACTTCTTCTTGATTACCCAAAACTACCAATACTCTCAACTTCAGCTCCTTGATTATTATGCATCTGGGTCATGTCGATTGTAAAGATACCTATAAAAAATTTGGCTAATATTTTTATTAGAGGCTGTTAGTTGAAAATCCAGTTTTTAGGGTTCAACAAAAGATTTATGCATTGCAGCCTTAACCCTTATTATACTGAGGGTCTATTATTGGTCTATAAACTAGTGTAATATATTAATTACCAGAAAGATGCTTTGAATGTGGAGCTGTGTATAAAATAT
Organism: Pterocarya stenoptera; assembly: GCA_003123785.1. Classification (NCBI taxonomy): domain Eukaryota; kingdom Viridiplantae; phylum Streptophyta; class Magnoliopsida; order Fagales; family Juglandaceae; genus Pterocarya; species Pterocarya stenoptera. The sequence continues at coordinate 785,518 of QEOT01003308.1, forward strand.
TTATATACCAATTCATTCAATAATAAATTCATAGCTAGTACACCCAAAACAAATTAAAATATATCCAGAAATAGTGATAAGAGAAATTTTAAAGATAGAGGTAATGGATGATCATTTGACAGTTTTGTCTCAGAAAAGTTTAGAAATGCCCAATCATGATGCTACCTCTCTAGGGTATGGTATTTTGTAATATATTACCCCTAAACTAATATTCTTTGGCTGTTTTATTCATGCTCTAAGGTCTAAGCTGGATTGATATTCCTTGAGATTTTGCAGGAAAAAATTGGTGAGTGGTTGGAAAAATTAATATAGCCTTCATAAGCACAAGTCAATTAGGCTTGGCTAGCACCATTTTTCCACCCCTTATCTTTAAAATTTGAATTCCCTAATCATCTGCTAGTCAAACTTGTCTGGTTTTACACATGTATGCATTGGTGTACAACTAATTCATTTGTAACCTAGTGAATTTTGTTTAAATGCAAAATGAGCAATAGCAGTTTTGTCCTCTTAGTGGTATGTCAAACTTGTGAAAGTATTATCGACCTATGATGGGTCACAATCCTGAATCGAATATATCAATCTATGCTAAAAACATTTCATTCTTGCAAATGTAGCCCTTTTGCAGAACACAACACAAGACAACAAAGAAATGAAAAAGTCCAACAGAACACAATGCAACCCTTTTGTAGAACACAACACAACCAAGCAGAAATGCCAACAATTCCATCTACCAATCATAAACACCCAAAAGCATAATTCGATCCTTTTAATACATAAATAAATAAATAAACGAAATAGAAAATTGAAAACCATTATTAGATTTATTAAACTGCCCCCTCACTAAAATATTACTAATTCAGTGAGTTCACTCAATAGTGAAACAAATCCAAAGCATAAATAAATGAGGCAAGCAAAAAATAATCCACAGTGCACCAGAATTTGAACGTGACATGCTATTTGAGTACTCTGCATTTCCCTTCAACCAACACATCTTCCTAAATGATTATATGCACATAAGCATCAACACATATACACTACAATAGCAGCTTTAGAATAGACACGAAGTAATTACGTAATGAAATGAAGAAATATTTTTTGTAAAAAAAAAACAGAGAACAAGAATAGGCAACCTTCAAACAATGAAATGAGGCCCCCACTACCACATTCAAATATGCATACAAAAAAGAAGAAGAGTAAGCACATGCACATCAAACCATAAACATCACAGGATTATGGATTGTTAAATAATCTCATTATGTAATTTCAAACCATAACATCTAAACAGCTAAACAACTCTAATACTCATCTAAACAGCTGACCATTACAAATAAAAAGCACCATAACATGAAACTTAAAGCACTTCCATACTCATCTAAACAACTCTAATAATATGGATTGTCTTTTTCTTAGTCAGAAACCACTACAAATAACGAAAAATGTGAAATTCATCTCCCAACTAGAGTCACGCCCAACATATTTGTGCATTGCATAAATATTCTCAAAAAAATTTATAATCCGTTAGATTCACATACTTGGAAGGACCGTGTTCTTGGAGCCGTGGTGGTGATAGAAATACCCCGTGGGAGTTCATGGTAGGATCAATTTCTTGAGGTGCGGTGTTTGCAGATTTTTGAAATGGTGGGTTTCATTTGTATCGGCATTTGTGAATGTGTAATGTAAGGGGCTACGGAAATGGCCAATTTCTACACTGTTAAACGATGGTCGATGGTCAAAACCCTAATGGGTAGTTCGCAGGCTTTGGGTTAGGGGGCAGGGGAATTTCTCTAAATGGAAAAGGGTCGTACGGTTACCAGGCAGTCTTGAAGCCCAGCTGGATTGGAAGGGACTTATCTCTCGCGCGATCAACGGATTTGGGTTGCCTCACCTTGGGTCTTGAGATGATTGCAGTAGTCGCTGCCTTCCAATTCTTGCGTATGGAGAATGTTCCTTAATTGTATATGAGATGCCCCCTCGCCTATACCGTGAAGTGGGTTGAACTAGTGAGGTCGAGCGTCAATGACAGCAGGAGGTGGGTCTGCCCACAGTGACGAGCCCTGCGTTGAGATGAGGGGTGTGTGAAGGGGGTGGGGGGTGGGTGAGGGGCCTTCGGAGTTTTCAATACACCCATTTCTACAAACAGTCCTTTCTTAGAAAAGTAAAAAGTAACGGTCATAGGTCAGTTTGTCGTATTTGGAAACACATCAATGCACTTCACTAACACCATTTGAATTGGAGATAGTTTTATCGTACGAGATGAGTTGAGATCTTCGAATCCAAACTGGGGCTAGCAGATGATTCCATGGGTTAGTTTTCAGATGATTTTCAATGATGGAGCAGAGGTTCGCATTTTCATTCACTCTGCACCAACATTAAATGCATCAGTTCTCTAAAGAATCACATAGTCCTACTCTATGACGTTACAAACAAATTGACTCCAGCATCATTGTTTTGTTACACCACCACCTTGTTCTACTCATATCAAAACACCAATCGATTGTCCGAGTTGTCGTTAGCATTTTTGCATAAAAACCACCAATTTGGTAGTCTCTCACAACATTTTTTTGTTCGTGATAAGTTTTCATATTCAACATGTTATTTAGTATTCGTCTTGTTTATCACACGTTCTTCAGAGGCTTTATACATATTTAACAAATCGTCATTGGTGATAAATTTCATATTCAAGATTTTGTTATTTGGTGTTATTTTTTGTTTACCACACTTCCTCCAAATATTTCCTACACACTTAATTGATCACCATTCATGATAAGTATTATATTCAATGTATTATTTTATGTTATTTTCTGTTCACCACATATCCTCTAGATATTTTATATGTATTTAATAGATTGTCATTCGTGATAAGTCTCATATTTAACATTTTGTTAGGTGTTCTTTTCCATACATACACGTTCTTCAAATGCTTCCTATGCCCTTAACAGATCACCGCTCTCCTTTTCATCATCAATCTCCTACATCGATCGGTTTGTATTTTCCTGCCATCCACCAACTGGAGAGGATCATCTAATAGAGCAATAGGAGTGTGACACGTGGTGTGCATACCCAGCAAGTAGCAGTGGCGCCAGCAGTAGGAAAGTCACCCGTAGCAGTGGCGCCAGCAGTCGGAAAGTCACCCCTCCCAGTCCCAGAGCGGGAAAGTCACGTTCACGTACGCGCTACTCCAAAAACCACCGAAAAGCAGAGGGGCTTATATTCCATGCATGCAATCGCAGCGTATACATCACTCATTCTCGGCCGAATGATTTCTGTCCCCACCAACATCAATGGCTCCATTGCGATTCACTTCTAATTTTCTATATTTTATTTTACTCAATATCTATCATCTATATTAATATTAGTATTTTAAATTAATTACATTCTCCTCTAGCAATTTAGACGTTAATAGTATTAAATCAAGATAATTTTGTTGGAATTAGAAAAAACCCTCAATTATACTGTTAAATATTGTGATTGTAAATAAAATTTGTAGTATTTTGCCTAAAACATTTGTAGGTTGTTTATGGGGAAAAACAAAAATCAAATATTCACTCCTCGGCCAACTATATATAGACTCGCCCTTCATCTACCTTTATCTCTGTCTCTCGGAATCAGAAAAGGGCTCAAGAGAGTTTCCGGATCAGCACGTAAAGTCGTAAACCCTCAGATCTCAACTTCCAGAGTTTCTATGTCTTCTACTATCGAATTCTGAATCAGCCCCGACCACACGCTTCTCTCTCTCTCTCTCTCTCTCTCGTTCGCTAACTCAAATCCGCTTCTGGTTACCAGGTATAACCATCTACAAGCTTTCCTTTTCATTGCTTTTGTTTATATTTTTTTTAGGTTTCCTAGAAATCTTTACAAAATAGATCGAGCCTTTTGGAAAGTCTTGGATTCAATCGTTTGCTTCTTGTACGTTTATTCGATTTCTTAAAATTCTAGCTCAAGATTGTTAGCATGCGCTGGAGTTTATTTGAGCTCGGTTATTCAATTAGTGCGGGGGTTCGATGCGTATTGTTTGAGATATCTTGCAAAGAAATATCTTCGATTTGTTTGATTTTGTACTTTTATTTTTATGTTCAATGCTCAAATGGGAAAAAAGAAGAAGAAATAAAGTTAGAAATTCTGAGATTGTATGGGGAAGGATCAGCTTCTGGAGTATGAGCCAGATCTTGGTTATTTGCTGCTAAATCTTCTTATCGTAGTGCGGATCTTATTGTGGAAGGAATGTTATCGGCTTTAATGATTTCCAGTAATTTTTATTCCGAACTTTAGTTTTAGGAGCCTGGGAATGTTAGTGTTTGATCTTAATAATGATGATAGTATTTTCTCTTTTCTCTCAATGCATCTACGCAATTCTTAGTAGCTGAGTTCCCATCTGGCACTGTTCTGACAGATGACTTCTTAAACATGGAGGATATGCAAATTGTTAGATTGTTATTACCTTTTTTGTTGATCATTTTGTTTTGGCCTCCTTTCAATCAATTTACAAGTCGAGTAAGCATCGATGCAGTTGAAACTTTGAGGCAGTGAGAGTTATATATCCCAACCATAATATAGTAACTTAATTTGTGACTTTGCATCTTATGTAACATGAATGATGGTAGTAACATTTCCAATGAGTAGTGTTTTTGCCATAATTGATGTTACATTTACTTATAGAAAAACATCTGCAATCGGTTGTGTTGCATATGCAGTGATTTTTTGTCCTTTTGTTTCGATCATGTGGAGGTTCAAACCATTTATGCAAAAAGAAGCAACTGGTCTTGAAGGCCGCTCTATTGATGTTGGAAATCTTAAGATTCATGTCCGGAATTCCATTGCCGAGGGAGGATTCTCATCTGTCTATTTAGCTCGGGATGCTGTGAATGTTTCAAAGCAGTATGCTTTAAAGCACATAATATGTAATGACGAGGAATCACTGGATCTGGTGATGAAGGAGATCTCAGTGATGAAATCCCTCAAAGGACATCCAAATGTTGTTGCACTCCTTGCACACACCATCTTGGATGTGGGACGAACGAAGGAAGCACTCATTGTGATGGAATTTTGTGAGAAGTCCTTAGTTAATGTGCTAGAGAGCAGAGGAGCTGGGTTTTTTGATGAGAAACAGGTCCTCTCAATCTTTAGGGATGTTTGCAATGCTGTTTTTGCAATGCACTGTCAGTCACCGCCTATTGCGCATAGGTAAGGATTCTAACTAGGTGCTTTCAATTGTAATATTTATCAAAGTTGGATAATCTTCTTCTATAGTTGTTTCTTTTTTACTTTTTTATAAGGCCTCGTTTGTTTTTAGAAATCATCTCAACTCATCTAATCATTACAACTTTTCCAAACTTTCAAATACAATAAACAATTCAATTTTTTCAAATCCCAAAACAAAAATAATATTTTAACAATATTATAACTTTATAATATTTTTATTCAACTTTCATCTCACTATACTCATCTCACTATCCAAACTAGGCCTGATGATTTTACTGTTCATGCATTTCTCTTGGAATAGTCAATGAAATGTAGATGTGCATTTAGTCCCCCCATCTCTCTCTCTCTCTCTCTCTCTATCACTCGTTGTAGTTAATGATTACATAATGGTGATTCTTGGATTGGCTTGTAAACCATGATTTTACTGATGAGGGTGGCATGACAGTGCTTCAACCTTTTCTCTAAGTTGCATTATTTGTAATAAAAACATGCATGCATGCATGCATACATGGATACATACACATATATTGCTTCAACAATACATCTGGTTTAGAAGGGTTTTTTTTTTTTTTTTTTTTAACTTTCATGTAGTAAAAAAGGGATATCATACAAGTAAACATGAAGAAAAGATTTACCAATTGCATTACTTGTTGGAAGATACTTATTGGGTTCTTTGTGTTGTGACTTGCCGAAGAATGCATGCTATTAGTTTATATTTCTTCAATTTAATTTTCAGGGACTTGAAAGCTGAGAATCTTCTGTTGGGGCCTGATGGATTATGGAAGTTGTGTGATTTTGGAAGTACCTCTACCAATCACAAGCGCTTTGAGAAGCCTGAAGAAATGGGTATTGAAGAAGATAATATTAGGAAGCACACAACACCTGCCTACAGGGCCCCTGAGGTTGAACAAGGAACTTTTCTCTTACAAAGTTATAGTTCTGATATTTGATAGTAAAGTTATTTGATTTTTAGCTTCCTCCTTTTATTGACTTAGATGTGGGATCTCTTCCGGAGAGAACTTATAAATGAGAAGGTAGACATATGGGTAAGTCAATGTGAAACTCTCAATTCAGTGTATAATCTATAAACAATTAGATAATCGTTTCAAATGTGCATTGGGAAACTAATTTTTTTCTCTGGCACTTTGCAGGCTCTTGGTTGCCTCCTCTTCCGGATATGCTACTTCAAAAATGCGTTTGATGGAGAGTCAAAGCTACAAATCTTGAATGGGAATTATCGTGTTCCAGAACTGCCTAAATATAGCTCCGCTGTAACAGACCTAATCAGCGACATGCTTCAAGCTTCCCCAGATGACAGACCAGACATCACGCAGGCAAGCGCTTTGCTTGATTGGCCATTCATCTCCATGAATTTAGGTTAGTTTTAGATTATATTGTCCATGGCAATCTTAGGTGCATAGACCATCATTCTGCTTACTTATGCTGGGACCCTTGATGATGGTGGCAGGTGTGGTTTCGTGTCAACGAGCAGTTGCCTGCTAATTTACACAAGTCTTTGCCAGATAGGCCACCTGAAATGCAGTTTACTGACGTTCATGAAGGTGAGGGCATCAAATGTGTACTTTCACATGAAACTTTATTCTCTTTCTGTATGATTGATTAAATTCAATTTCTGAGCATGGCTGAGTTTAAGAAAAAAATACTTTCGTTAGTGCTTGAAATTGGAGAATGCCACAAATGTTTGAGATTGCTTTCAGTTGAAGTGATATTGATATCTTATGGCAATCCTACAGGTATTTCAAAGCCTGCAAATAAGGCGCATCCAGTGCCGCGTAGAAGTCCACCACCGCCACCTTCATCTGCAGAACCAACTAGAAACACATCACACCCTTCATCTAGGACTGGGGGAGGTCGGGGGCAGCTTGGTGCTTTCTGGTCCACTCAGCATGCAAAGGACTCGGTTGCTGCTGAGGACACAACAAGACCCAAATTTGATGAAGAGCCAACTAGCTATAGCACATCAAAACATGATCAATACCCAGAAAATAATCCTTTGCCTAGGAACCCTACCCCTGCTAAAGAGGTAAATATACAAACCCATGCAGTCCGAAGAAATATGCACAAGCCTGGGGATGGCCCTTCCAAGGACTTTGAGATAACGTTTTCCCAGAAGGATACAGACCATGGCTTGGAGAGGCTAAAACCATCTAAAACTGAGAGCACATCTGCTTTTCAAGATGAGGCTTTTAACACTTTTGTTGCCGAATTTGATACGAATAAGTTCAGCTCTGGAGTTAGTAATAGCAAATCAGGAACAGAGGAAGCATTAGAGGCCGAGGTAGAGAAGTTGAAGGAGGAGCTGAAGCAAGCTAACTTGGATAAGGCTGAAATAAATTCCAAATTTGAAAAGCTGTCTGCCATTTGTCGATCTCAAAGGCAGGAGATACAGGAGCTGAAGCAAGCACTTGCGGCTAGAACTCCATCACATAAAGATGCTTCAAAAAATCAGACTTTGTCTGGAATACGATCTGCAACCCATTTGGTAACGTATTCTTTGAATTTTGTTTGCTATTGTTGTAATTGTCTGAATTTGGTGGGTTTTGTCTCCATCATGCTTGTTTTCTTATGGTATTCGTTCTCCTCTTAGCACGGGGAGAAGATTGAAGGAGCAGGTTGGGAAGTACAGCAAGAGAAGTCGGATGGGAATACTGCAAGCCTGGAGACAAAGCCATGGCATCCATTTGCTGAGGAACCTAAGCTGCAGCAGCTGCTTTCAACAGATAACCCTTCAAAATCTGTTAGGACGAGAAATATTAGCCAGAACAAGCAGGCTGCTCTAGTAAATACTGGTTTTGATACTTGGGGTTTTGGAACAGAGAGTTTTTCTGTTGCTTCGACTGCCAGCCCTCAGATATCCAGACCCAATGGTGAAGGATATAATTCTCAGCGCTTTGGTGAGGCAAAGATGACAGAGAGCAAGCCAGCCTCTCAACCTGCTGGATGGGCTGGTTTTTAACTTCGCCGATCTGGCAAAGGGTATAATGGAGGTGTTCGTGAGAACCTTGGCATTACTGGTACCAGAAACTGAGGATAGAGAAATTCTAGAGATATATGGTTTTTTGGAATTTGATTCGTGCTGTTGAGTGCTTGTGAGTTGGAGATCTTGCCATGCGGTGACCATTTACACATGCTTTTGTGTACACTACAATTATATACTTTATGTGTGTTTCAGTTGGTGGTTAAGAAAATAATCAATTTCTGTCCATCTTGTTGGTAACTCGTGGTGTTGGCATACGGAAGGCAAGGGATACGCGGCTTCTCTCCGTATTGTGTAAGTTGTGCTTGCACAGGTTTGACCCCTGTTTTAGTGGGCTGCATAGCGGATAGCTGTTTATAGTTATTCTGTAAAGATACGCCCCCAAACGATAAAACTGCAACGTTTTCAAATCCCCCAATCACTCAAACCGCCATTCCTGCTAAGAAAAATAAAAAATTACAAATTTATTAATAGTCATTTTCTTAATCATTAAAAAAAATTAAAATATTTAAAAGTTATATTATTATTTTTATCGATTTAGACTTTGGGATGTATTGTCATCAATTTGAACCTATATATCCTTCTCGGAATGTTTGAAAAGCTGGATGGAATCATGTAGTGGTTTGCTACATTTATTCTAACAAAGTAAATGATGTTACTTTGCTCATCTTTTGTATGAAGAAAGCTAGTTTAGTTGGTGCATACCCTGACTGTCAACCTAGAAGGTAAACATAATGGTAAATTGTTGAATGATGGTTCTTTCAACGTGACTATAGGCTTCCCAGAGCTTTTTTCTTCACATCTACCGACGGACATGGGACTTAGCTTGGACGAAAATCTCCTCTCATAATAATCAAAATCTAAGATATTTTTTAATAAAGTGAGATGATTGTATTGATTGATTGCAAAATAGGTTATAAAATAATTGTACAGCTAATTGGAAAATTAATATATGGGTTTTTACATTTTTACAATTTAAGAATTCAGTTTTTAACTTTTACATAATTGATTGGAACTTTAAGAAACTCACAATTCAATATTTCTTGTCAATTTATGATTGACAGACATGTGGCATTAATATTCAAGTTAGCCAATCAAGCAATAACACGTGGCATATGACTGTCACGCGTCAATTACACTGTTAAGTTTCTAATGGCAAAATTAAAAGTATGTGAGTTTTTTAAACTTTAAGTACTAAATTTTGCACCAATTGAAAACTGAAGACTCGAAATGTAAAAAATAAAAAATTAAGTACTAATGTTGAATTAACCCATAATTGTAAGAGAGATAATCGTGTATTAGATATAACTTTAAAATGTATAAGATTTATGTATTTTTTTTTTTAAATAAGTTATATTTTAAAAAGAAAATGGACATTTTTGCACAGACTATACACATCATTTTTTGGTGAAAAAAGACAAACGGAAGAGTTTCGAAGATTTTATTTGAAAAAACGTGGACTTCAGTCTAGCTATTGATTTTGTATTAAAAAAAAAATACTGAATATTATTTTAGAATCTATATAAATTTCAATAATCATAAGATCTCTCAGCAACTTTTTTCGAAGACACAGACGCACAAACGGAAGAGCGGAATTCAAACTAAACGGTAAATTGAAAACAAATCCCCACTTTATAATTTAGTTTCAAATCCGTCACCAGACAAAAAGGTGAAAAAAAAAAAAGAAGAAGAAGAAAGTCGCACTCGCGAGTCTCTGACACACTCCGAGCCCCAATTCTGCTTCCACTGCTCTCTCCCCCGCTCTTCCGCTTCGGTAATCACCGTTCAATTCCGTGGTCTTCAGTGCGGTTAACGAATCGGAAATTCGCTTTGCAACGGCGTCGTTTCTCAGTGTCTGTTTAAGCTGAATCGAGCAATCTTTGGCCTGCTTCGCTCTCCGATTGGCTGGGATTTTTTTGGGGTGCTTCTTTGGAATTGGTAGCGGTTTCATTATTTGGGTGGTAAACTGGCTATGGATTACGAGCCGTACGATAGCAGTGGTAAATGCTCCCTCAAAACTTTATATCTTTTGAGGGTGATTAGGGTTTTGCCTCCTTTTCGGTGTGTTTTGTTTGCGGCAGCTTGAATTTTGTGTATGTTCTTCTTGAGGTGTTTTGGGTTTCTTGGACGGAAAGAATTAAGTTTCAGGGTTTTGGATTATGATTAATGGCAGTCTTTATGGAAATTTGGTTTCTGTAATTAGGTTGCTTCTGGACTTCTTAATTTAGTTTGTTTGTGACGAATGGTGCAAGTTTTGTTTTTATTGCTCGGAGAATGTCTTTAAGTGCTAAAGTCTGGATCTTTTGTATGATTTATGAGCTTAAACCCGTTTCCGTTATCAAAATGGGCTCAAAGAACATAGAAAGAGTGTAATCATGCGTAAGTCAACCGTTTATTTACTATTCTTTTTATTTTATTTTTTATCATTATTCTTCATTTTCCCCCCTTTTGGAATAGTCTTCATGAGACTGGTTTTCTTGCTGTGGAGGGACTAAATCAGATTAAATTGCATGCATAACATGTCAACTCCTGGAAAACATCCCGAACACTATGTCGTGTTTCATTTCTCTTCTCTGAATTCCAGCAGAAATGTGTCCAGTTATTTTCTATTTTGATTAATGCCGTGTTGCATTTAAAAAAAAATTGCAGGAACAGATGATGATCTTCCTCCAACACATCAAAACAGAATTCCTCGAGGAGGCCGTGTTGCTGGGAATGGAAGATCTGCTGTGGGCTCCGTCCCATATCCTAGGATATATGGTGAGACTGATATGGAAACCCAAATCCACCAACTTGAGCAAGAAGCATACAGTTCAGTTTTAAGAGCCTTCAAAGCTCAAGCCGATGCCATTACTTGGGTACTTTTGGTCATTTTGCTTTTGTGAATCTAATATATTTGAAATTCTTTCTTATCAAGTTTAAATTACTGCTACATGCAAATCTTTTTCTGCAGGAGAAGGAAAGTTTAATAACAGAACTCAGAAAAGAGTTGAGACTATCAAATGAGGAGCACAGAGAGCTTTTAGGACGGGTTAATGCAGATGACGTCATACGGAGGATAAGGTCTGATAGATTTTAGATTTATGAAACAAGCACTGTTTATTTGAGAAGTACAATCCGTTAAATTGTAGCAAGAATTTATCTCTTTTGTCTGATAATGGGCACTGCATTGGGTAATTCCAATAGGGAGTGGAGACAGGCAGGTGGCCATCAATCTGGCATGCTGAGTACAGGTCAAGCTGTTCATGATCCTGTACCCAGTCCCACTGTCTCTGCATCTCGCAAGAAACAGAAGATAACCCATTCGGTACCTTCACAATCCTATGGTGGGCCTTCTCCACCATTTCACCAACCAGCCATTGCTACATCTCACCAGCCATCCTCGTCGACAGCAAAGCGAGGATCACTGCCAGGACCCAAGGCAAAGAAGCAGAAACCTGTAAGTTAAATTTTGTAAAGTTATGAAATTTGGAATTATACATGCAAAAGATCCTTCTTAATTCGTTTATGTAAGTTTGGACTAATACCATAAAATTTTTGGAACTTTTTCGTTTCATTGGTTTGTTTCCTTGCTATTCCATTTTATTTTACAGGGTACAGTCTTACCCGTTGCGTCTTCAATGAAGCAGTACCCTCTGTCCGGTCCAAGTGGGAGGGGTCAAGTTGCTAATAGAGTTTCTTCTGCTGCTGTTGCGAGTCAGCCTACTGAAGGAGCGACATTGGATCCATTGATTGGGAGGAGAGTGAGGACCAGGTGGCCAGATGACAATAACTTTTATGAAGCTGTCATAACTGACTACAATCCTGTTGAGGTGTATATATGGCTCTTGATTGCCGCTAATCTAGATTCTAGTGATATAGTTTGCTGATTTCCCTTTTTGTCAGGGGCGACATGCTTTGGTCTATGATATTGGCTCAGCCAATGAGACATGGGAGTGGGTCAATCTTTCAGAGGTATATCCGATGCTTTGTCACCATGGCCTACAGTATTTTCTTCCCAAATCTTATTTTAGGTTCACTTTAGTCTAAGCCTTTCAATTCACTAATACACTGATTTGGAGTTCCATAGAGAAAATAAATTAAAAATTTAATCCTTGTGGAAAAGGAGAGAGGCAAAGATAGAGAGAAATCTCACATATTGATTGGATATTGTTCCCAAGAGGGGGCCCAAGAGGGAGAGCTCCTTTCATTCCCTCACTTTCTCTGCACATCTAATTATGGTTGACAAAATTGAAAATTCTATGCTAATTACTGGGCTGATCTTAGTGGAACAATTTAAGCCACTTGGCCTTAGTTTGTTTTATGTTATGGTTATAATCTATCTTTCAAAGAGTACCACCCTTCATGGAGTCTATGTCTAGTGCTTCTTTGTAATACTCGAGATTGATTATTGGAAGATGGCGTTGAGATCCCGCATTGCTTGTGAGGGATAAGGTCTTATCCTCTATAATGATTCTTAGTGTTTGTTTGGCTTTGAGTTTGTAAGCTTATAAAGTGCTTTTAAGCTCTTTTGTAGAAAAAATGGTATGCTTGGTAAATTTATAAGTGTTTTAAGCACATAAAAAAGGTTGAAAATCAATTATTTTTTTAAATTTAATTTTAAAAAAGCACCAAATTGAAACTTTTGTTGAAAAGCTCCTACAGATAACGTAAAGCGACCGTAACTAACTTTAAAAGCGCATTAGCCACATGTTTGTCAAACAATAAACAATTTGTTAATAGTATAACTTTTTAACAATGCTCTATTTCCTACAACAATCCCAAACAAGCACCTGGAGACTCTAATTGTAGCCTTGAATGGTCCTTTTAAAGTATAGGCCTAAATATGGTTTGAGCTTTTGTTGGATCGTTACAAATGGTATCAGAAATAGGTTCAACTAAAAGTATAGTTGAGCCATGTCACCTATGGTGGAATGGCCTGACGAGAACGTTAGGGATTTAAGGGTGGAGATTATAATAGCCTGGATTGAGTGTATGAAGATGGTGAATGATCCCACATTACTTGGGAGGGAGAAGTTCTTGTCCTTTATAAGGATTTCAAGGGACACCACTTGTAATCTTGGGTCGTTACAAAGGACACTTGACATCATTTATTGGTGGTGGTATATGCTACAACGATAATTGATATGGTCCATTTTCCAGGAAACTACTCAAATTGTATCATATATTCTTCAACTTATTGTTACAACTTAACTCTTTTATTTTCTAGGATTTATGCTTGGTTTAACTTCAGTAGTTCACTTGCTTATGGATCATATATTCTGATTTGCCTTTGTATGTTCAAATTAGATTTTCTTGTGGCCGGCTACTTTCGTGAAGCTTTCTTCTTCTTTTTTTCCCCCTTTTCCCAAAGAATTTATATATTGGTTGCAAACATATTCTGAGTCATTATTCTTAATGCAGATCTCTCCTGAAGATATTCAATGGGTAGGGGAGGATCCTGGAATCTCCCATCGATCTGGTTATGGTGGATTCGGTCATGGGATTAATAGATCTGTAGGCCACGACAGTATTCCAAGTGTAGGACGAGGTAGGGGGGTTACAAAGGGCCATTCCAGAAAAGATTTTCTGCCATCACAAAATGGCATTGGAAAGAAGGCCCCAGAGGATATAAAAATTCTTCAGACAGATAATCTGATCAAGGAGGTAAGCGAAATAGGGAAATACATATTTAGTTGTAAAGTTGTAAATTTCTTTCCGTCTGTATAATATTCTGGTGAATTTGGACAGGTAGAGAGAGTTTTTGGTGCAATTCATCCAGATCCTCTTGAAATTGAAAAGGCCAAGAAAATGTTGAAGGTATAAGAAGGGAAAACCATGGTACCTCGTGGAAGGCTTTTGCTTTTCCTTTGTTTCTTGTTGAGATTTGTTACATTTCTAGCTCTTTGTTTAAAATCTGGCTTACAAATTCTAAACTGCAGGAACAAGAACAAGCACTTATTGATGCAATTTCAAGGCTTAATGAGATTTCTGATGGTGAAAGTGGTACTTTTCATTTGACCTTGCATCATTCTTAAGAGCTTAAGTTGCCCTATGCCAAGCTAATGATAGAAATGCCTCCAGCAATGAAGGCGGTTTAAGCTGTCCATATTGAGCGTGTCCTCTTTGTTAGCACTGGAAATAGAATGGAATTGTTTCTGATTCAATGAATGTGAAATATAATACTGAATATCAATATATGCAGGGAGTATAAACGTTGATTAATGATTTTGTACTTGAAAAGAAGCTTTTTACCCCCCTTATTAACACGTTCATACCTTTTCTTGTAATGAAAGCCAATTATCTGAGTTGATTTCCTCCTTAATGCTTCATGTTTTTTCGTTTTTCCCCTTTTAAACAGATGAGGGTGGCCGCCAATTCTCGCTTGGGCAGTCAATGGATCGAGAATGATTAGGGACTGGTTCTGACAGTAAGCAGCATGGCACATGCTCGTGGTGATAAAAGGTTTGGAGGGTTATAAGATGGCCAGTGATAAGACTAAAATCAAACATCTGATATTAGAACTACTTTCTAGGATAATGCCATCTTCCAATTTAATGAAAGGAAACATTAAATTTATTTTAGCTGGGTAGTAATTTATTTGTTAACAGTAAAAGTTGACGTAGGAAAGGCTGATGCTGGTGTACATTGCTTGATTAGTGACTAACTGATCATGTACAAAATTCTCTCACTCGGGCCCCCCCCCCCCCCCCCCCCCCCCCTCTCTCTAAAACGCAATTTAATGAAAGGAAACAGTCCGTAATTGTGATGCACGTCATGTGATTAAGAAGGGCTCCCTTTCATTTTGCTCCGGGGATTATCTCAAGGTGTAAATTAAAATTTAAATGTGGTTATTCGTAAGGAGTAGATTGATGAACGTTGCAATTTGAAACGAGAAAAAAATTGCTGCAGTTTGCTGTGATCAGACATTGCTACCTATAAGAAAGATGGGTCTTTCAATTGAATTTCATCGGAAGCTTATTGACAGTTCCAAGACTGTGGATCAAAGTCCAGTGGACTAATGTGGATGTTAGTTGGGACGCTTGAAGCGGAATGACGTTGGACGGCCTCTCCGTATGATCTTTACGATGAAGTCACCAATATACAAGTGCAAATGGAGCGTGACCTTAGATTTTTAGGCCTGGCCTGGCTCAAGCTCAAGCTTTGTTCGATGATTCGGGTGTTAAACAAAGTGTGAAACTCTGTTTAAAATCATCGAGATCAAACTGTTTCGATTAAAAATGCTCTCTTTAGGGAATTGGGAAGGAGCGGAGGAGGGGATGGATTAATTTTTTTAAGTCCCCAACTTTTGAGGATGGGTTTAATCCTAAGCAATATCCTCGACGCCATTAAATAATTTTGTTGTGCTCTGACCTTTGTTGGTTCATTGTAAGTGGTTTGATTCCCTTTACCGTACTATTGGAGTTACTAGTGATCTTGACTATCTCGTCGGCTACAATCCATTCAAGATCATTTACCTTACATTATTTTTGTTTGGTGAACTTGGGCTTGATGCATCGGTCCACCAAGAAAAACAAAGTTCAAACACATTTCTTTCGCCCAAATCAATTGATATGTTGCGTATGGCAGGCAACGAAGAAAAGACATATTTCATTGCTTCTAATCAATTATTAGGCTTGCCCATGACTGATAATTTATTTACATCAAACTTTGTTATGAACGAATAGGATATTTGTTTTAAAATGAACATGAAAAAATATGGCAGACAATCAATAAACAAAGGCGAAAATGATATATGGACAAGGAACACGATGGCTATGGTTTCCTTGCGAAAGACAAAATGTACAACTACAAAGTAACAGGCAAATGAAGAAGATCCATCTTACAGGTAAGACCAGAAGGTAGGTCTACAACTTTCTAAATAGTAGTGTAGACCCTTTTTCCTAGTTAGAATATAGAGTTACATAAATATACAGAAGCAACTAAAAGTGGTTGTTAGTTTTACTTTTACCTCACCTCCTAGGACGCTTTTTAGGCCGCTTTAAGGCCACCACTTCCTTTGCTCCACCGTCCTTTCCACGCTTCGCTGAAACTGCATTGGCCTTGGCTAGTTTTTTTGGTGGCCTACCAACACTCCGCTTCGATGGGCTACTCTCCTCCTCCTCCTCCTCCACATGTTTCTTGTTACTGCTTTGCCTCGGCACCCTCTCATTCCTATTATGCCCCTTCCCAATGTGCCTCGTTTTCTGCTCCTTACTAACACTCTTCAACGTTTCCGCAGGAGAATTCCGCTTAATCCTTCTCAAGAAATCCGCCGCACTTCTTTTCTTTTCCAATGCCAATGCTTCCGTCTTCTTCTTCTTGTCAGTTTTGGTAGTAGTCTCAACTTGGTTGGCTAGACTGGTTTTTGAGTTAGGGCTCGTGCTCATTTGTCTCCTGCTGGAAGCACTACTAGTAGTATTGTTTGTTGGGTTCTTGTTGCTCCTTCTCAAGCTTCGGACTCCAGTTACAGGCTTGTCTTTAGCATTGGTTTTCATCATGTCTTCCACTGCAGCATCCGTAGAGGGCTTAATGGGTGGTGTCTTTGGATCAAGAGCTGGCTTCTTCTCATCGCTTACTTGATTCTCTTTCTGACAAACGGTAGCAGCAGAGGAACTTGATTTAGCTGAAATGGAGCTTCGTTTACGGCAAACGATCATGGGAACAGATGCGTTGGGCTTTGCAAGCAATGAATGGGATCTTTCTGGTTCAGCTTTAGGTTGGAATACTGCTGTATTTGGTGTTGGTGAATTTTGTGTTGGGAAGGAGTCACTGCGTTTTGGGATCTCATTCAACACAAGGTGGCGAAGCTGGTGAGCGGTGATTGATTCAACGGAGGACTTGGGAAAGAAAAGGGTGGCGTTGTTGAAGAGGATCAGGAGATCTCGGTAGAATGCGAGGGTGCATGTGGAATAGTTGCCCTTGTGGAGCCTGCTTTCTACCGTTTCAAAATCCACGTGCTGCCTGACCACATTATTGTACTTGTCCGTTTCCTGCACAGTATTGGGCAAAGACCAACGTTATCATCAATGTTAACCGAAGAAGACATTAACCATGATCGCTTTCCTCCCCCTTTTCTTTTTAGCCAATAGGTAAGATCTCGCAAGTATCTATGAACCGACCTAAACCAAAAAGATGTGTGATTTCGTGCCATGTTAGATATGGGCTGAAGCTAAACCTAACAACAAGTGCATAGCTAATTGTCGCATTTTGCACAAGACAATTAGAATTTTTTTCTGGAAAAATCAAAACCTATTTGTTTACTAATTAAGTGCACAGTTAAAAATAAACATAGCAGAGAATTCTTTTCAAACAAAATTACTAGCGCAAGTATGGGAAATTGCCCAAAAATCCCTCTACCATGATGAGTTCTTTTTAACTTCTTCGCTCTCATAAGGTCAATTAAATGCGGAAATTTACGGAAGCAAGGTCCAGAGCAGCAGAGCCATACGAAAGTTTCTAGGAAAAACTACATCAGAAACTTGAAAAATTAAAACACCTAATTGAGCTTTTATTAATATAAACGACTTTTTATTTGAACCACCTACGACTTTGCGCTGGCCTATATTAGTAGATGACATATGCATAAGGTACTTTAAGACAAACCTTTTTTTTATTTGAACCATCTATGAGCTATGACACTTGATAGGTCACGTAACTTACCAAAAAAAAAAAAAAAAGATAAAATAAATAAATAAATCAATACACTTTTTTTTTTTATAGGTAAATCCGCAGTCAAAAACATAGAGAGAGGATCGTTGGCAAGACAAAAAATATAAATTTTGATTTTGACAAGTCAAAGTTAAAGGTATGCTTTTTAATCTAACCAGTACATATAAAGACTAGACAAACAAAACAAATACTACTTTTCCTTTTTCTGGGTAAAGAAAAAAGAGACTGGTGGGGATTATACAGACTCACAGAGGGATTTGAATTTTGAACACTAATGAGTCAATCCCGGTTACTCATCTCCTGCGAATGCGACTGAACAAGTCCGTCTTCAAGTGCGCGCGCGTGTTTGAGGCTATGAAGAACCAACTTAGATTTATACCGACCAAACTATGCATGTGGTCCCAAAATTATAAATCA
Source organism: Pterocarya stenoptera (assembly GCA_003123785.1). Taxonomy (NCBI): domain Eukaryota; kingdom Viridiplantae; phylum Streptophyta; class Magnoliopsida; order Fagales; family Juglandaceae; genus Pterocarya; species Pterocarya stenoptera. The sequence continues at coordinate 803,783 of QEOT01003308.1, forward strand.
TCAATTGCACTTGCCCAAGCTAAGCGTTAATATTAAATTACCAAAAATAAAAAAAGCCCACTGAATCTATAACTATATCAACCTAAATCATTTCATGTCATATGCTAGTCAAAACAAAACAAGAATTAAAATGGTTTGACGTTCTATAGAAATCCTATCCGACTGTTTATACGCGACAATTATTTATTCATATATTAGATTGGGGTCACATGCGATCAAGTTAAAATCCTGAATGTTTTACCTTCTCCTTCAATCCTCTAATTACTAGAATGAATAAAGAAATCTATTAAAATTAAAATTATATTTTTAAATTGAAAATTTAGATTTTGAAAATAACTACCTCAAATTTTCAACTAGTCTGCTTTTAGTAGTCAATTTATCCAAAACAAAATTGAAAAACGATATATAAAGAAAATCAATTAAAAGACTTAATTTTTCTAAAAAACTTATTTTAAAAAAAAAACTAATAATGATAAATAATAATGCGTGGAATTCTAAATATGGCCCCCATTGAGCAGAAATGGACCAATACCTGGCTTTCAAGCCGGCGCTCGAACAATGAGCTGTTATTATTATGCCCTCTGATTATATCCAAAATCCTAACCAACGGCTGCGATTTCGCGGTGAGTTCCATGATCTCCGACGGCTCCTGGCCGCTCGCAGTGTCCTTTCTCTGGCTTCTCTTCCTCTTCCTCTTACGAGTCAAACTCGCGGAGCTCTGCATGTCGCTGCTCTCCCTCGTCCTCCCTCCATTCGACTGAGCCGCCGAGTCAGTCGGCAAGTCCGACAAGTTGCCACCGTTCCTCTCATGAGTTGGCTCTACGAACTCTGACTCGTTTTTCCCAACAGTATCCGAGCTTCCGTCGTCCGAATGCTCCACAACCGGTTTTGAACCGCTAAATCCCGGATCCGCTCTATGCGAACCGGTGTTAAAAGTTTCATGTTCCATTCTTTCGCTTTCTTTACCATCTTTTCCTTTAGAACAGGTAGTGTTGGACTCGTTAACGGAACGATTGTCCCGGTCCGAGTCGTCTCCGGTTCTTTCCGGTTCATCTTTTTTGTCGTTTTCTGATCTCTCTTCCCCGCCCTCCAGATCTGGTTTTCCTTGGCGACTAATTCCATTATCTTTGAAGCTCAGCTCCCGCTCCCGCTCTTCCTCCAACCTTTTCACCTTCAACTCCAAGGACCTTCCTCAGGTCAGGAATAAACAAAAATAAATCTCAGATCCGAAATTAGAAATTTTGGAATTCTCAAAAAGAGAGAGAGAGAGAGAGAGAGAGAGAGAGAGAGAGAGAGGAGAAGAAGAATATTTACAGGATGGAAACGTCGTAACGTTGGACCTCTTGCTTAAGATCGGAAACGCGGATTTTCCTCAACTCGTCGAGCCAGGGAATAGTATGATCAACATCGGCGGTTCCGTTGGGTAAGGGTGGGGAAAGGTAGTGGTTAGGGGGGTTGAAACGGCGGAGGAGTTCGTGGTACTTGAGTTGACAGTTGGTAGGGGTGGTGAAGAGGTGAGGGAGGGAGGTCTTGTTCTGGAGCTCCAGGGAGACGGAGTCCCAGTCGGTGAGACCATGGCGCTTGACGGCGCATGCTAGCAAGAGCTCCTCCCAGGATCCCCAGGTTTGGTTATGTGGTATGGCCAACATGAGGTGGATGTTGGTTGGTTGATGATTCCGATTACTCAAATTTAGTACAGATTATTCATTAAAGTAGAAGGAAAAAGCTAGGGCTGGCTTGATTTGGTTAAATAATAACATAATCTTTAGAGTTTCGTCGAAGTGTCTGCCTCTGGTTGTTTCCCTTCCCTTCCCTTTCCTTTCCTTCCATTTTCTATTTATTTGAGTTATCGGAAAGGTTTTTATTAGGAGGGGGTTGCGGTTTCCGGTTTGGGGGCCGAGTCTCGCAAACATTCTCACGAGTCACCATTGCGTTTTTCTTTTTTCCCGTGTTTTTGATCTATGATAATCCATCCATCCATGATCCAACCATCTATCTGGATCTCGAGCGACCACGTAACTGGGCTTTGTCGTGCCTAATTACCATTGCATCCCCGTGCATTCATCTCAATTCCTAGGCCTATCTTTCTTCTAACAACTTTGTTATATACAATCGTCATTTGCAACCGTGGTGCAACCTACGCACCCAGTTGGTGTCAATTTTTTTTTTGTCTTTCCCATCTTTCTTCCTCCCCTTTCCTCCCCCTTCATTTTTCTCTTCATTTTTATGTTCAATGAAAAACTCAGAACTTCCTACGAAATCCTAGCCAGCTGCGAGAACTTCCTTCAGTGCATTGCGCCACTCGCAAACGAGTAATATCTAAGTTTCTTCAAGCTACAGCCCATGGAACCCCATGCACGGCAACTCAGCTAGTCCCACCTCCAGGTCGCGTCCTCACCGCTGCACGTGAACCCAGCAAACCGTGAACCAAGCACCTCCACGCCGTCACTCCTGCACCATCAGCACACACATACGACCTCCACCTCATGGCACAAGAGCTGAGCAATGTGAAGAAACTTCCCTCACACGGCAGAAGCCACTAACGCCACCACTGTTCGCCACCAACGTGAAGAACCACGGTGAGCCCCTGTTTCAGCCCCCAAAAAATAGAGGATATTTATGAGCTATAGCCAGCCAGCCATGGTGCCAGCTCTCTCTCTCCCCGTCGTCTTTACTTGCCTAGAAAACGTCGGCCGTCGCACCCACTTCCTCAGGTTAGCTGTTGCCGTCACACCCTACCTCCACGTCAAACACGCAAATCGTAGGCCCACATCTTTTTCTTGCTTCTTCGCAGTAATGTAAGAACATTTTTGTGTGTTTTACTTGATAAAAGTGTCATGGACTCAGAGCTTGTCTTCCGGGAGATACTTGTACTGTTTTTTTGACAAAAAAAAAAAAAAGGTCTTTTAACATCATGTTATGGAGTTATGGTGCGGTAGAGAGCGGATGCTCTGTGTTTTAGTGCGGGAAACAAAGGCTTATGGTGGCTTGGGTGCAGTTGGCGTCGGTTTTAAGTGGGTGGTTGTGCGTGGGAGGTATCTCGACTGAGAGCACAAAATTGCTCTGTTTTGGCGCTTTAAAACAGAGGAGTAATGGCAACAGGGAGGTTTGCTGGGCTGTTTTCATGGAGTATCTGACGTGAAGAAGTGCCTTGCGAGATGGTTAGAGTTGCCTTGCTTGAAGGGATTCACGTGTGGTGACGGTAGCTACGAGGTGGAGATGCTTCACTTAAGCCTAAAGGTTTGCGGTAGTGGTGGTTTCTTTGTTCAGAAAGGGTGCCATACCTGCTTGGTTTTCCTAAGGAGACGGACGTGCATGGGCACTAGCTTCTTCAAGGTAGAGGGAGTGGTTCAATGAAGATGGAGGGAGGGAGAAATGAAATTTCAAGCGGGAGAGAGAGAACGAAATGAAGAGAGAGAGGAAGAGAAAAAATAAAGTGAGTGACGTGGACACACTGGTTGTATCTATCATTTTTCTACGGTTGTATCTATCATTTTTCTTTCTTTTTTCTATCACCATGGTTTAATTTGGTTACATGACTACTACGGCTAGTCAAACTCAGGATCCGAATCCTATATAAACTGAACTCCATCAAAGTAGTAGTATGAGTATCTAAGTCTCCAGCCGATGCTAAGATTTAGAGCCCACCTTCTCTAATGGACTGACTTCTCCGGGACCCTACAAAATTATGGGCTGCCTTGTCCTCGATCTGGCCCAATGACCCAGAACTCAAGTCACGTCCGAATCAATACCAGTGTTCTGCAATCCCAATTGTATGACACGACAATTCCAAGTGGATGTTTGGACATTCGTATATTCTTAAAATTTTTTATAATTTTATTTTTGAATATTATTCAAACATAAAATATTTTTCTAATTCTAAATTTATAAATTTTTTATCTCATCATTAACTAATAATTATTTAAATATAAAACCTAATTATCTCAAACTTTCAAACAAATCACAAAAAGCAACATAATTTTTTTAAATTTTAAAATAGAAATTGTATTAAAAAATTATATTCAAATAATTTTCTTAAATTTCTCTTTTTTTCTAAAATTCAATAAAATATTTTAATTAAAATAATTTATTATTATTCATAATATTTTAAAGTGTTTAAATGAAACCTAAGTATGGTGCTATACGGATTTTTGTGCACAGATTATTCGTTGGCCAGCCAACACTCTGGCACTGCCACATTAGTATATTACATGGCATATTTTTTACTATCGCTTATCTGACATGTCACATAACACACGAGTATTTGACCGATCAAAGATCAACATTTGATTGTATCGGGTTGATGTGGCAGCATAACATTGCAATTGCCATGTCAGCCCGTGGACAATCCATGCGCATCCAGCATTGTTGATTTCAGTGGCTGAACTAACAATTTAGATGGGTTAACTTTTCTACCTTGCGATCGTTTGCCTACGGTAAAAAAAGATATATCCTAATATTAATTTCATGAAAAATCATAATAAAATAATTATATATAAAATTAAATTTCGATAATTTGCTACGTATAAACAAAATTCTAAAAACACAACTTAAATATTTGTTTCAGATTTATGATGACAATGCTTTTATTGAATAATATTCATCTATTATTATTTTTATAATGAAATATTTTGAATTTATTTTCTTTATAGAAATTATCAAGTATTCTTTTATAAGGTCGTTTTTCATTCTAGCATGTAAGCCAATTTATCAAATTTTGTGTAAATCTAAATATTTGTGTATTGCATTAAGCATATAATACAACAATTAAGACCTTAAATAAATTGTATTCTTGCTCAACAAAGTCTAGAGGATAAAACCTCTCAATTATTTTTCATACAAATCATTAACCTCAAATAATTTTTCTAATATATACATAAGAAGCCTAATATTCTATGATACAAAACTTTAGGGTCCATATTAATAAGTTTATTATTTATCTTAAATTTAGTTTTAATTTAATTTTGGTGGAGTCACATCCTTAAAAATAGATAACATATAAAAATTATAAAAAAATTTGAGACTAAGAAAAAATTATTAGAAAGAGGCATTTTTATGTATATTAAAATTTTATAAAAATCTAGAGAGCATAAATTTTTCTTGGGGGGTATTTTCTATATACATAGAATTATGAATAACATTGAGGGGTAACTTATATTGGACTTCCAAGAATGAACCTTCATGGGTCAGAATTGTTGGATTGTGTAGTTAGTTGTACTAGCCCGATCACAGTAGTTGAGATTTATTAAGAATTTATTATAGTCATATAAATAATCTGTGTGAGTATAATATCACTTTTATCAACCCTAGGGATTGGCTCAAGTGAGAAAAGTTTTGGCTTGAGAGTATTCTCCCCCAAAGTCTAAGATTCAAATTTTCTTGAATGCAAACAATCTCTAGGGGCCATTAGAGGATTTTTTCCTTCAATTACTTGAAATGTACTTGCAAAAAACTTTTTGCCAAAAACCTGTGCACCCCTGGAATTAGTCAAGACATTGTTCCTGAAAACTGGTGCCAATAAAAAAAAAAAAATTTCAGTTTTATCAGAAAAGTTACTTCAATGGCATTTTGGTGGGAGATGCTGAGTAACTCGAATAGTCAGGTAACTTGTTCTTGGTATTATTTCCCTCTCTTTTCCCATCATTTCCTTTCTTCCAAGCATAATCTTCCATTTGATTTTTTTTTTTTTTGATAAGTAAAAATATTATATATATTAAAGGAATAATCAAGTACACTGATGTATACAAGAAAACACCTTGCCCATTGACTCCAATGACTCAAAAAATCCGTGAAAAACAACCTAAAATACACCGAACTAAAATACACCTTCCATTAGAAAAATTACAGCAAACATCCCTTAAAACCTAGGGTTTATGACAGCAGATAACAGATTTCAGCCAATACCATCCATTTGAAATAACAATAATAATAGTAGCTTCAGACATTGACCTTTGTGCTAAGAACCTCCTAACTGTAATCAGCACCTTTTCCATTCTCCATCGCTGGTCCTTTCGAAGACACGTGGCTGCTTCAAAGGGAAGGTTTCTATCCAATCTGGGTATTTAATCAGATATTCCCACTGCCTGGAAAGTAAAATCAAGCACAAATTAAATAAATAAATAAACAAACCACGTGTACTATAATATTTATATTTTTCCTTTTCCTTTCCTCAAGTACCCAGTCAATGGTTATTTCATATGGAATGGTATCTTATCTTGGCATCCAGCATGCAAACTGTATAGTTCATAAGTTCACACAACCTGTAAAATCCACGCTTTAACTTAGTCCAAGTACCTTCTTAAATTATCCACAAAATCAGGGCCCTCAGCAGAAGGTGAAGTAGAACACGTGCGGAGGATTTCAGAATCAGTTTGATGTCGTCGTTTCAAAGCAATATGTCTTTGCCAAGACGTCCTATATCACCAGAAAGAAGAGCACAAAGCATCAACAGAAATTGGCCAAAACGAGCAATGAACTGCATCAACAAATGCTAAGCTGACTCCAAAGCGAAGGCTATTTAATTTCTTTTTTAAGTGTGGAGAAAATAGAAGTTGTGGTTGTAAACTATCATCTGACAATTTTTACCAGCAACAGGAAGCAATTCTGAATTGATCAGTTCGAGTATCATATGTATCCAGTAACTTGCCGTTCCAACTGCAATCCTCATAGGATGCAGTTACTCGAATTCTCCTGACAATTTCATCCGGACATCTTCCTCCATCAAAACAGGCAGGGAAAACTGATCCAGTGGAAGTTTCTACCTGAAAAAAATACAAGAGCCTCTGTTTTAGAATCTTGCTAAAAGGTTCAACTGCATCTATACATAACAATACAAGGGCTGCAACATATTGGCATAAAACCATAAGAACAAATGTATAAGTTAGCGATTACATGTCTTCATCATGCCATTAAGTCCATGCTAAAAACTGTCTCACACATGTAACTTGTTTAGTGATCATGAGAATTTTCCATACGAGATTCAAGCTAAGACTGTTTGGATTTAAGGACAAGTTAATAATGTGTTTCTGTACCACCATGTTTGCAGCAGAATACAACTAGTACTTTGCTAATACAAGTTAAAGTTCATAGCTTGAAAGAAAAAAACTGTTCCCGCCAAGTAGATCTTCAATCTATTTATATATATGCACAAACCAGACAATAGCCAAGACAAAGGAATCATAAAATGAAAGCTGACCGCTAACCCATTGAAAATGGGGAATGCATTCCCTTCAGAATCCCTTCTGGTGTTATGCCCAAGAATAAAGGCAGTCTGAATATGAAACTTCTCCCGTCTTGTGCACAAAGTTTCAAAAATTCTGGCACACAAAGGATAGGAATAACCCTCCAACTTTGCAAGGCTTTCTGATCTAGTGCAAGACTTAAGAAACTGCAGAGAAAGTTCAACACATTCAACTTCAGTTATATGACTTTGAGTTGACAACTACATCTCTGAAAATTCAATAACAAAGATGAGGATCAAGCCAGACATTAGGTGAAACATCTTCAAAACCACCAACTAGATGCACCTGCATAATGTAATCATCGAACAGGGTTTTCAATCCATGTGGCAGTAATCAAGGTAAAGAGGTGTTACACTGAAACCATCACTTAGAAATTAAACTATAAGGAAATAGATAAGAATACCTCTAATTCAGCATCCAAATTGTGATCAACAACAAGCAATAACATCTGGGAGAGGCCCATATCTACAATATCTGGAGAATCCATATGAGCAACTGAGGTTCTGCATACAAGGAAAAAACATTAGAAAGACAGAATAACAAACACTGAAAATTATACCAATGGTTATTAAATATATTAATAGAACCAATATCCCTGATAAATCAATTCTTACATTCCATTTTTCCTGTTGCGAATAACAAGACCCACGCAGGTTGTTGCTTCATCGGTGCCAACAAACTTTCCATGTTAACAGGGAAAAAAGTAATGATGTTGATTAAAAGGAAGTCAGTAGGAACAGGTCTAGATGCAGGGCAGAAATGTGAATGCTAACTGGCACTGAATTGCTTTTTTTCACCATAAGACAACATTTAAGGTCAGAAAATTGTGAATCTCATTCACAAATATTTCCAAATTAATATCTAAAATTTAAAATTGGGGTCTCTTGAGATTTTAATATCAGAAATAATTATTTTGGTTTTAAGGAAAAAAATTCTTCCCGTTAACTCGCAAAGAAAGTGGGGTTTGGAGAGAACAACATTCTGGCAACATTAAAAGCCCCAAGGGTTGGCACAAGTGGTAAGGGCCTTCGTCTTGGTGGAAAGCTCCCTCCAAGTCTAAGGTTCGATTCCTCTTGGGTGCAAATAATTTTTAGGGGCCATCGGACTGGGGGAACTTTCCCTTAAATTACCCGATGAGCACTTACAGTAAACTCCTAGGATTAGTCAGGATTTTGTTCTCGAACACCCGGCGCCAATAAAAAAAACATTCTGGAAACAGTAGTGATATGATGGTATTACAATAAAGTACTGAAAAATAATTGTTGCTTGCAGTTCCAAAAGAGGATCATATTGCCCTGCATGCACAATATTCTTACAGAACTGAAAAATAACACCAAAGCTTCAAATGAAAAGAAGCCATTATTTCCTTCCATTTTGAACATGCTGTGGTCACCGGAACAGAACTCAGATAACTACAAGAGTAGCCAGAGACTATACAATGCACAATGATAGGCATGAAAAAGAGTTAACTTCCAATTTGCATAACAGCAAGAGGTGGCCAATCACCTAGTTTTGATACATCCATCAGTATATCATTGCCATCCATCTAATCTATTTTTTTTCTTCTTTGTTCTGTCATTCATTGAACCTTAGACTTTGGGGACATCAGGGTATGTGACTCACCAACAAGGTGACAAAGGCCGGTATCAATCTAAAATAGTTGTTCCTGTACATTGTAAGTACATGGCACACAACAAAAATCACCGATTACCAAGATTCTTCTATTAAATTAATGAAAGGAACAGATAGTCCAGATTACACATCTAGAATTTTTAAGGTGCACAATTGCCAAAATTGAGGTAATTCTGTATGCATGACATGGAGCTAATAAGTGTTTCTAAAGCAAATGCTGCCCATTTCTCAAGTACATGAATGTTCAACATCTTACACATTGTATACACAAACCCTTTTAAGCAGGGTCAAGAAGTTCATATTGCCAAAAAAATATATGAATCAAACTTAACATGGAAGCTCGAGAGAACCCAGAGAAAAATTAGGCATATACACATTTAAAGGCTTCCAATCCACTATTTATCGTGTAAGAAGATGGAGAATTGGTGGATCATCTTCTTCTCCATTGCAATGTGGTGTAGGCTTTATGGGACAAGATTTTCATTAGGTTGGATATTGCTTGGGTGATGTCTAGGAGGGTGGTGGACCTTTTGGCTTGTTGGAATAGAATTCAGGGCAATCATCAAATAGCAGCTGTTTGGAAGATGGTGGTGCATATGGAATGAGAGGAATGGATGCTGCTTTGAAAATAGAGAACGTTCGTTTGGGGGGGGGGGATTAGAGATTTATTTTTTCGTACTTTGTTACTTTGTGCTAAGGCTATTGTATTGGAGGGGGTTAACTTGTAGATTGTAGCTTGTAGATTGTAATTAGGTGTTTCTCTCTTGTACACTACCTATATACTTAGGCTATACCTAATTATGAGGATCAATAAATTTTCTTACTTATAACAAAAATATTGTCAGAAGTTTTCGAGTAGTTTATGGGTATTTTATGCGAGAAATTAAGAAATAAACACACATCGACAAGTGCAGGATCGACGGTTGCATATTCTCTTTGGAACGCGTAAACCCATTTAGTCTTAGTTGCTCTCTCCTGGGTAGATTCTTCTTTAACTGAAAAATTCCTCACTGGGATGGCCTTGAGAGAATTTGAGACAGATACCAGAATGGGGTGTTCCATCAAAGCAGAGAGGGTATCACTTCCCTGTTCATAAGCACAAGTTTACAAGTCCGTTATCTGCTCACATAATATAACACAGAAAGCCTGCGAGCATGTATTTGTCAAATAATATACAGATCTACAGTTTCTTAAAGAAATTTTTGTTTATGAGATAATGCGAAAACTTCTTCTTCTTCTTCGATAAGTAAGAAAATGTGGGTATTTCAAGTGTCATATTTGCTTTGTTATACATCGTAAATGGTGAAAACCAAACACCTCCATTATGTAGACAGAATATAACAAAAATGCGAATTATGACATCCGATGCTCACAGTAATATTTTAATCAACGGCATATACATACTTTCTTTTGTAGCCAGTTTTGAAATTCAAAACCCAAGAAGAAGATAATAGAGAGAAAGTAAACCTAGCACAGTTAGCATCTCAAACTCTTTTTACTCGGCAGTATCTCAACAAATACGATCACAAACTTCATGTCAAAGACCTTAAATTATCATGTTATTCTGAACTGATAAATCAGAGTGTTTTCGGTAAAACAACTGATAGAGAACAGACTATTAACCCTCCCCAGATGAAAAATCTTAGAACTTTAAACTTCTACAGTGATTCTTTTACCACTACATTAAACAATATGCTACAAAACCATAAGGTAGCCAAGCATTAAACTTCGCCAAAGTCGTAACTTTTCTTGCAAGGTTGGAAAGAAAAGCTGTTCTCACAAGCTGGAAGAAAAATATTAATTAAAGCAGTTGCTCAAGCCTTACCCACTTATACCATGAGCTGTTTCCAATTTCAAAAGACATTTTGTAGGTATTTGGAGAGTATGTTTGCTCGATTCTGGTGGGGTCAGCGTGGCTCTAAACGTAAAATGCATTGGGTAAGTTGGGCTAAGTTGTGTGATTCTAAAATGCATGGTGGGATGGGTTTTCGTTATTTGGAGGTGTTTAATATTTCTTTACTTGCAAAGCAAGGGTGGAAATTGTTACAAACTCTGAATATTTTTTTTGATAGTTAATAAGAGATTTTATTCCAAGTAAATACGTATAGCCTAAGTACACAGGATGTATACAAGTGAGTACACCTGAATACAAGCTAAAGCAAAACAGTACTAAAATAAAACATTACAAATATTCCCATCCCTTACAAGATTCTTCACCTAAAAACTTAAAGTGCTAAAGAAAAAATCCCTTAACTCCCCCATAGAGCGTTCACAATCTTCAAAACACCTCCCATTTCTTTCTAGCCATAAGCACCAAAACAAACATAAGGGAATCATCCTCCACACTGCTGCACTGCCTCTACATCCCACTGAACCTTGCCAGCAAGCCAAAAAGTCCACCACATGCATAGGCATCACCCAAGCAATGCCTACCCTTGCTAAAATCTCATTCCACAATATTGTCGCCACCTCACATTGAACAAAAAGATGGTTAACAGATTCACCATCCTTCTTACACACAAAACACCAACCAACCACAAATAAACCTCTCTTCCTCAAATTATCCATGGTTAATATTTTCCAGAGACACCAACCAATAGAAAAAAACAACCTTGCCAGGCACCTTTGCCCTCCAAATACATTTCCAGGGATAGTCTTTAACATCCTGACTAATTAATGCCTTCTTTGTTTGAAACCACAGCAGGCTGTCGGTGTCCTCTCTATTCTGATCAATTTTCATATCATACAATCTTCCCAAAAAATCAGATACCTCTGTCAGATTTGGACGAATACCTCTTTGAGGTGCTTCCTTCTCATTATATAAAAAATAGTTCCAGAAATAATTACAAAGATAAGATTGAGAATTCAATTTGAATCTCAACAAACTACATCTTTATCTTATCTAAACTAACCTGAATTTAACCTGACTATATCCTATCTAAATATGTACAAGTTTAATTTAAATACAAGATAAGATTAGTAAATAAATCCTAATCTATTTGAAATTCAGTTCTGCTGTATCCCAGTAAAATAGGAGATTAGTTGACATGTAACCCTAGCCGAAACCCAGTAAAATAGGAGATTAGCTGCCTAGCTGCCGTATCTAAAGAAAACCCTAGTTTTCCTTTGATACCCTCCCTCAAATTGATGATAGTGAGTTGACTAGCAGCAATTTGCTAACTAGGTATTGATGCCGTTGTCGAGTCAAATCTTTGGTGAAGATATCAGCTACTTGGTGTTCAGTGGACACATGAGGAAGAATGATAGCTTTAGACTCATAGGCATCTCGGATATAGTGACAATCAACCGTGATGTGATTCGTACGTTCATGAAAAACTGGGTTGGCTACAATTTGAATGGCACTTGTATTATCACCATGCAGAGGCATGGGATATGCCTGTGCAAAGCCGAGTTATGAAAGAATACCACGCAACCACATAATTTCCGAGCATGCAGCAGACATTGCCCAGTATTCAGCCTCTGTAGATGACTAAGATACACAATTTTGCTTCTTGCACTTCCAAGAGATAAGAAAATTCCCAAGGAAGACACACCATCCAGTAATAGAACGTTGAGAGTCCAGACATCCAGCTCAATCTGCATCACTTTAGGCAACTAATTGAAGAGAAGAACCTAGTCCACGATTAGGAGTCCCAAGTAGATAGCAAATAATCCAATGAACAGCTACAAAATGAAGATGTCGAGGAGAATCCATAACTTACTAATAGTGTGGACAGCATAGGAAATATCAGGGCACGTGATGGTGAGATAAATCAAGTTGCCAACCAACTTACGGTATAAGGTAGGATCCGAGAGAAGTTCGCCTTCGTCTTTCCTATACTTAACATTCACCTCCTGAGGAGTATCAACTGGAATAGTATCTTCCAATCTCCCTAACTGAATTAGGTCTTGAATATACTTGTGTTGATTGAGAAATAAACCACGTGGCTAAGAACTAACTTCCAACCCTAGAAAGTAGGTAAGATCCCCAAGATCCTTCATGTGAAACACATTATAAAGATGTTGCTGAAGTTTTTGAATCAAAAGTCCGTCCGAACAAGAGATGATAATATCATCTACATATACCAATAAAAATACTACTCCAACATCGCCCTTGTGCAAAAATAAGGAAGTATCGTACTTACTTTGCTTAAAAGAAAACCCTAGCAAAGTATTGCAAAATTTCTCAAATCAAGCTCAATGAGCTTGTTTAAGACCATACAAAGACCTCTTCAATTTACAACCAGCCATAGGGGAGGAAATAGGCATACTTGATGGAAGTTTCATGTAGATATCTTCCTTTAGATCGACATGCAAGAAAGCATTCTTGACATCCATCTGACGTAATTGCCAAGATTTAGAAGCAGCAAGAGCAAGTAACAAGCGAACAGTAGTTATCTTGGCAACCAGAGCAAAAGTCTCATCATAATCTATGCCATACTCTTGGTGATTCCCCAAAGCAACAAATCTAGCTTTGTATCGTTCCAGTGAGCCATCGGAACGAAGCTTTACGGAGTATACCCATTTACTACCAATTGGTTTGATAGAAGGTGGACATTGTACCACATCCCAGGTCTGATTAGCTGCAAGTGCATCGAGTTCTTTCTGCATTGCTTGCTGCCAGCACCCATGTTCCATAGCCTGATTGTAACAAGAAGGGCTAGCAATGGAAGATAATGTAGCAGTCATAGAAGTGGGGGAAGAAACAGCATACTGATCTGGTGGGTGAGAGACACAGGTAGATTTCCGAGGAAAAAAAGCAGTAGGAACTAAGGTGGATGTTGGATCAGGTCTCGGAATAGGCGAATCTTGAGAAGCCATCGGAGACTCGGCTAAAGGGGTGCTATGATGTCAAGTGTAGACAAAACCACGTTTAAACTGAGCCATTGGAGAAAAAAAGGTATCAGGAATGGGCATAAGGAAGGGCTCGGGCTCATCATGAAGAATTGAAAAATTAGGTGAGATAGGATCAACATGAGAGAGAAAAAATTGCTGAGTTTCAAAAAATAAAACATTCTTGGAAATTCGAATTCTTTGTGCATTAGGATCATAACAAAGAAATCCTTTTTGAGTGGAACTATATCCAAGAAAAGCACCCTTAACAAATTGAGCAGTCAATTCATGTCTTTCATGTGGTGCAAGATGAACGAAACACACACAATCAAAGATATGCAAATCAGAATAATTAGGAGTGTGACCAAACAATATGGAATAGGGAGAAACATTATGTAAAACTGGTGTGGGCAATCTATTAATTAAATGGACAACAGTAGCTAATGCTTCACACCAAAAACGAGATGGAACGGATGAGTCAATAAGAAGAGCCCGAACCATATCAATTAGATGACGATTCTTATGCTCAGCTACCCCATTTTGTTGTGGTGTAGATGCGCAAGAACGTTGAGAAAGAATACATCTTTCTTGAAAAAAATTTTGAAATTCATGAGACATATATTCACCCCCAGAATCATATCGTAAGACCTTGATAGAAGAAGCAAATTGTGTCTGAATGAGTGCAAGAGAGGCCTTGAAAACAGAAAATACTTCACTTTTAGTACGGAGAAAATAGATCAAAGTGAAACTATGGCAATCGTCAATAAAAATAACAAAATACTTGTAGTGAGCATGTGATATAACAGGAGATATACCCCAAACATCGCTATGAATTATATCAATCACCCGAGAAGCATGAGAACCAGATTGTGGGAACGGTAGCACTTTGCTTTTGGCAAGTTTGCAAGAGGTACAATCAAAAGAAATTGTTTCCATTGAAACAGAATTTTTATTGTCAATAGCACCAAATTTAAACAAAGTTTGGAGTACATTAGGATTGGGATGTCCTAAACATCGATGCCAATCCTTAGTACTTATTTTGACAGCATTACAAGAAATAAAGGAACTAGACGCAATAGAAGCTGGACTAGGATTTATTAGAAATAACCGACCCTCCTTAGGACCCCTCGTGATCATCCTCTCGGACACTCGATCCTGTACAACACAAGCAGAAGATGAAAAAGAAGACGTCAAAATTATTTTCAACAAGCTGTCCAATAGAAAGTAAACTTGTGGAGAGAGTAGGAGAAACCAAAACATTTCGAATGATAGGGGACATATCACCCAAGGCAGAAATTGGTAGTGAACTACCATTTGCCGTGTGGATTTTGAGAGGACCATCACAGGACTGAAGATTGTGTAACAATGTGGAATTATTAGTCATGTGATTTGAGGCACCCTAATCTATTAGCCAAGAATTAGGGGAGGACTGTGGTTTACCCGAGATGCCTAAAGCAGAAAAGGCAGAAATTATTATTTGTTGTACCATATCCAGAGTAAGAGTAGTAGAACTGGAATCGGCAGGTGCTGAAGCATGAGTGGCAGCAACAGGAGCTGGAGAAGAGGATGCACTCGAGACTTCAACAAAGGTGGAATAGGCACTCTCTTGCTTCCGAGGACGTCGGATTGGGCAGTCCTTGATAATATGTCCAGATTTTTTGCAATAGTTACAAAATTTCTTTGGACAGTGGGTGGCAATGTGACCAAATCCCTTGCAACTATAGCATTGTGTAGTGCCATAGTCTCGGCCCTTGGATTTTGCTTGTGCTGTAAATGCCGCTTGAGCAGAAGATGCAAGCTGCTGTTCCATTGTACTCTGAGTAAGTAACCTTTGCTCCTCCCGAAGCAAATCTCCCAAACAATCATCATGAGAAGGAACTGGATCTCTATTCATTAACTAAGAACGAACAGATTTAAAATTTGAATGTAGTTTCATAAGAAACTGATCCCTCTTACTAGTTTCATGCACACTTTCCACATGAGGGAAACCATCGACAGGGATAGAAGAATACACAATGTCAGTGTATTCAGTCCGCAGATTTGAAAAACCAGAATAGAAGTCTTCCACTAATAAAGCGGAATTATTCTGAGTGTAGATTCTCTTCAAATACTCCCACATAGCCTTGGAGGTTTTGTAGGGTCGTCGATTGAAAATGATGTGAGGCTCAATAGAACCTAGGATCCAAGACATGATCTTGGCATCCTTACTCTCCCATGTAGACAGTTCCTTTGCATTATCAGGGGCTAGAATAGTCACATCAACATGGCCCTAGAGTTCTTTACCCTCGACAAGAAGCTGAAAGTGAAGTGCCCAAGCAGAATAGGTTTTTCCATTGAACCGAATGCACAAGGAATCAGATTTTTCAGATGCCATGAAAACAGACCAAGAGCAAGAAAAGAGAGCTACTGCCGTGAAATAGAGGACCCCAGGAAAATCAAGAAACTAGAAGTAGACTCTGGAAAAAACAAAAAACACAAACCCTAAAGATTTTAGGGTTGGCCGAGGAAGTGCAAAAAAAATAGGAAATCAGAGCAGCTCTGATACCATGTCAGATTTGGTCAAATACCTCTTTGAGGTGCTTCCTTCTCATTATAAAAAAATAGTTCCAAAAATAATTACAAAGATAAGATTGAGAATTCAATTTGAATCTCAACAAACTACATCTTTATCTTATCTAAACTAACCTGACTTTATCCTATTAAATATGTACAAGTTTAATTTAAATACAAGATAAGATTAGTAAATAAATCCTAATCTATTTTAAGCTCAATTCTGCTGTATCCCAGTAAAATAGGAGATTAGTTGCCATGTAACCCTAGCCGCAAATCAGTAAATTAGGAGATTAGCTGCCTAGCTGCCGTATCTTAAAGAAAACCCTAGTTTTCCTTTGATAACCTCACCCACTTCCCAGTCCTGCACATCTCTGTTGAAATCCACATTCCACTGAAGCATGTTATTAGAAATCTTATAAGACTCAGCCACTGCAGCCTTTTTATCTCTAGCAATCCTAAATAAATTAGGGTAAATGTACTTAAGAGCTGAATCTACGCACCAAGTATCATACCAAAAATAAATATTTGCCCCATCTCCCACTTTAACTTTTTTGTTTTTAACAAAATCCCCCCATACTAACTGGATGGATTTCCAAAAGCCCACCCCATACACCCCTTTAACTTCATTTGTGCAACAACTCCCCCACATCTTCCCATATTTAATATCCACAATTTATCTCCATAATCTATTACTCTCAAAATGGTACCTCCAAAGCCATTTCCCAAGTAGAGCTTTATTGAAAAGCTTTAAATTTCTCACACCCAAATCTCCACATGAAACCGATTGTCAAACCTTGTTCCAACTCACCAAATTAAATTTTTTTTCCTCCCCATTACCATCCCACAAGAAACTCTGAAAAATCCTCTCGATTTTTTTGCAACCCCCGTGGGTAAAGGAAAAAGAGAGAGGAAATATGTGAGGAGATTAGACAAAGTACTCTTAATCAAAGTAACTCTTCCCCCTTTTGACAAATAGAGTTTTTTCCAACCAGCTAGCCGCCTCCCAATCTTCTCAATAACCCCATCCCATATAGAAAGTGATTTGTGAGGAGCACCCAAAGGTAATCCAAGATATTTCAAAGGTAAAGAAGCTACCTTACATCCCAAGATATTAGCCAAATCAAAAATATTCCTGACCGTACCCACTGGAACAATTTCAGACTTAGATAAGTTAATTCTAAGTCCTGAAACAGCTTCTAAGCATGGCAATAAGGCTCTCAAAGCACAGAGATGATCTTGACTTGAATCACTAAGGATTAAAGTATCATCTGTAAAAAGTAAATGTGAAACTGTAATGCTGCCCCATAAGTCATCTCCCTTCATAAATCCTGACAAAAAATTCGTCTTCACAGTCGCTTCGATCATACGACTCAAAGCATTCATAAATAATACCAAAAAGATAAGGAGATAAAGGGTCTCCTTGCCTTAGTCCATGGGAGATTTTTAAAAAAAACCCACCGGAGTGCCATTCACCAATATAGAAAATATGGCTGTCGAAATACAATATTGTATCCACGAACACCACTTCTCTCCAAAACCAAGTCTCCCAAGTAAATAAAGAAAAAAGTCTCAATTGACATGGTCAAAAGCCTTTTCCATGTCCAATTTAACTAAGATTCCAGATTTACCCATTCTAATTCTGTTTTCCAAGCATTCATTAGCAATTAAAACCGAATCTGAGATTTGTCTTCCCCTCACAAATGCATTCTAAGACTTCGAAATAATCTTGTCCATGACCACACTCATGTTGTTAGCTAGCACCTTAGAAATGATCTTATACACCAAGCTAATAGGGTGAAAATCCCTCATATCTACAGCGCCCGCCTTTCTAGGAATAAGAGCGATGAATGTAGTATTAAAACTCTTCTCAAATTTTAAGAATGAATAAAATTCTCCAAAAACTTTCATAATGTCTTCCTTCACAATATCCCAACATGCTTGAAAAAATACCCTAGAAAAACCATCTAGACCCGGTGCCTTATCTTTAGACATACCTCTAATAACATCAAGAACTTCCTCTTCCTCAAAATTCCTCTCAACCAATCAGCACTAAGATGATCAATGGACTCAAAAGACAGCCCATATAACTTAGGTCTCCAAAAATATTCTTCCCGAAAAAGCTTCTCATAAACCCAGTCCTTCATCTGTTGAATTCAACATTGAGTCCAGCCTGCCTTTTCATCCAAGTAACTTTGCTCGAATATGCCATAACCATTCAACTTCACCCACTTTCTTCAACATCGCGGGATGCCAACCGTCAACCTCATCAACAGAGAAATTTCGTCGGTTCATCTCTTTCAAGCCATCCTTCTTGACCCTTGCAGTTGACACTGCCAAATCTTTCCTATTTTTGTTATTGTGACCAGGATTATCTTTAGCAGATTTCTTAACAGCTACCAAATAAGGAGCTTAATGAGAGTTAAAGACTCCTCTATGCAATTTAACTCTACTCACCCCTTTTGCAGCTCCATTAACTCCTTTGTTTTCTGAGACAAGAACAGAGGAGCTTGAACCAACAAGCTCACTCGTTTTCTTCACAAAACCATCCCAACCACTTCCATTTCTTCCTTCAGGAATTGCAATGATTCCTTTCCCCTTCTCCGTACCCAGCTCAACCAGTTTTACAAACCTTCCGTACGAATTTTGACATATTTGGATTAGGAAGACTCGGTTTCCCTCCATTCTAGTCTGATAAGGTGCTCTATTACCTGAGAATTTCAAACTTTCCTCGACCACCTTAACCATCCAGACCACCACATCTCTACTAAGGTAAAGAACCTTCGTGAACTTCCTACACTTCTCTATAATACAAAAGAGATTTCCCCCGTTCCTTCTTATCACAAACTGTTTTGCTTCAATTCAAAAGCTGCACTCCATCAAAACCAACCACCAAAAGCAAAAAGAACGACAAAAGAAGGAACTAGAACAGATTAATGAAACGAGATAAACGGAAATAGATTGAAGATTTCCTGGAGAGAAGCGCTGGAAACAGAAGATGAAAAGTCATAAGAAAGAGGAAAGGAATGTACTTCAAAAGTCAAAATTCTGAATCTTTGCTGTTTAAGCTCTTTAAAGCTAAGTATTTTCCACTATGAATGTAGATTTGATAAGAGCTGTATTTCCTCCATTTGTAAGTGACCAGATTGTTAGAATTCCTATTCACTTGTGGTTTGTAGACCGGTTTGTTTGGAGTATTCATAAAAGTGGAATGTATTCTGTAAAATCAGAATATCATTTTGCTTTGGAGTTGTTAAAACATGGAGGAAGGATTCAAAGTTCACATTAACAAACTTCTTAGTTTTGGAGGAAGTTGTGGAATCTGAAACTACCAAATAAAGTGAAGAACTTTGCTTGGAGGGCATGCCCTAATAGTCTCCCTACAAAGCTGATTTTGTTGCAAAGGGGTATTTTAACCAGTGGAATTTGTGCTCAATGTAATTTTCAAATTGAAGACAGCAGCCATGCATTGTTTAAGTGTACAACTGTTCGGCAGATATGGGCTTCTCAGTGCAGTAATGTTTTAAGTTCTTGGATTCTGATAATGCTTTTGATGTTTTGCCGTCGAATCTAATGGGAGTGGATATGTCGGTTGTTCCTATTTTCCTTACTATTTCTTGGGGTGTTTGGAAATATAAAAATCTTAGACTATTTGAGAATTCTGATAGTACCATCCTGGATGTTGTTGATAATTGTCTTGGTTATACTTATAAAAAAAAAATTGTCTTGGTTATGTGGATTGTTACAATATCATCAAACATAATCAATTGATTGTAGGGAAGGAGAAGGTACTTCAATGGCAGCCTCCACCATGTGGTAAGGTGAAAATGAATTTTGATGGGCATTATTTAGAAAATCAGATACTGCAGGAGTGAGAATCATTTTAAGGGATCATAATGGTGCAGTTGTTTTTGCTATGAGTAGTAAGGAAGTGAGAATATTTGAAGTGGATGATATTGAAGCTTTGGCTGCTTTAAGGGGATTGCAAATGATTCTCCATTTGGGTTTTTCTGGTTTGATCCTAGAAGGGGACTCTTTGACAGTTATAGAAGCTCTCAATTCAAGGGCACCTAATTTCTCTATGCAGGGGTCTTTGATAATAGAAATTCAGTCTCTTCTTCAGCGCTTTCAAAATTATGAGGTTCTGCATGTTGGAAGACAGGATAATGAGGCTGCTCACTTGCTAGCAATACATGCCATGATGATCGATGATACAGAACAATGGTGGCACTCTTGTCCAGAATTTGTTTCCAATAGAGTATATTGGATGCTGACATGTAGATTGTAATCTGTACATGGTATTTATTTTGTGAATGAAAGCTGACTTCTTATAAAAAAAAAAAAAAAAAAAGGGACGACATTTTTTTATAGGTCATCAGCAAATTATATTAATAAGGCAATGGGCATAACCCAAGTGCACAGGATGAGTAACAACTAACGAGAATTTACAACCGAAATAACAAAGTCATGGACACTTAGTCCGGTTCCCAACAGAGAGACAAATAATAGCTATGCAATTTCTTTCCCTTTCGGATTGTTTTTCTGGGAAGCCAAACGAAGTGATGGAGAGACAAAAGAAAATAGTAAACGGGTGTTAGCATTCTGCAAATAAGCAGAAAGTTGTGCCAAAACAAATGCACGAAAGGAGTGAAAATAGAGGACAGAGTGAAGAAAGTACCTGAGACGATGGGTCAGTGGAAAATGGTAGCCCACCAACAAAAATCATGGTTTTTTTTTCGGGGGGGTTCAAAACTCTGTTTAATTTGGAGGAGAAAGTGGGTGGGGAGGAGAGAGAGAGATGAACAGAATGGGAGTAGGAAGACTAATTTGTAGACTTTTGCACAGAACAAAAGTTCGAATGGTTTTCATGGAACCAAATGGCCAATGGGATTTCAGCGTTGCGACGGACACGGAGAACATAATTTGCCACGGGAATCAGATACTAATACGCTATATTATTATATAGAGAAATTATTTTATTTATAATTTTTAAATTTTTTTTTTATTTTTAAGTTTATTTTTTTAAAACTATTTCAAATTTTCTATTCATTATTCATATGATAAATATTTGATAAAATAAAAAAATTTTAAAAAAATGTGATGTGTGGAGGTTATGTGAATAGTAGGAGGTTTTAGAGATTTTTTATTTTATTTATTATGGAATCAGATACCATACTTGTCCGCTTCAAAAAACAAAAATTACCATACTAGTCTAGCAGGCTGGCAGTTTAACTTCTGTTATACACAATTACACACACAGAGGTTAAACTGTCTAAAATATATATATTAGGTGGGAGCAACGTCCAAAGTACGTTTGTCTAGTTTTATGAAATTATTATTTGTAAAAAATAATATATATTTTATAAAAATAATTGATTTCACTTAATAAATATAAAAATAATTGATTTCACTTAATAATTTAACACATGATGAAAAAAATAAAAATATTAGTTCAAAATATCATCCAATCCAATGTAATATTTATTTGCCACCTTATGTTTTCATTGCTTCAAGATTTCTGCCTGGATCAGTTTTTTACCTTTAATGTAAATTTTATTTCTTCTGGTTCGGCAGGACAAATGGCCCAATAAATCCATTTTGGGATCGATGGTTTGAGGGCCCACAAGATTCAAAAGGTTGTAGATGCTAGATATTCTGATGGTCATTGCTAATCTCAAGAATTAACTTACATAATGAGATACTGCCAGAGGCTTCAACTTATAGACTTGTCAGAGTCTTGGAACAAAGTTTTATTGTGATTCGTTTCATACAGCTAGAGGATACCGTGTCATCAGCAAATGTTACTTGGAATGCTTCACTGTGCATACTGGGACTTTGTAGCAAAAAATTCCTTGTCCAATGATTCATGAAATGCTTAATGGTACAGATATCAATTGTAATGCACTCCTTTTCCTCGACAACAAATGTTTTAATAGTATGCTTTATCACACAAACACATGAGAATCTCATACGGCATGGTTCGATATGACAATGGTGTTTCCTGAAATCTATTGTGTAGAACACAATATTTTATAAGACCAATCAAAACTGAAAACAATCTACAAATTTTATTGGAATGAGCTCTGATACAATTTAGTTGGTACATGAACATTTATATTCACTCATCCTTCAAACCCATGAATGAATAGACAGATGAATGTTATTTTTTCCTAATTTCTACCGCTCCTTATTCAACTTGGTGCTTTCCCAGTAACCCGTTGAGCGATCCATCCTAGACCGTCATACAGTCCGTCTCCTGTGAGGGCACAGCAGGCTTGAATGTGCCAATCATGATTCTTGATGTTGGGAAGGGAAAGGCAATCGGTGATTTCAGCTGGGGTCATTGCATGTTTGTTTGCAAAAATTAGTATGACAGAATGTTGTAGATCCTCATGTCCCAGCAACCTAAACAGTTCGTCCTTCATTATAGAGATCCTGGCTCTATCAGTGCTATCTATCACCGTAATACTTTTGTAACAGTATTACAAGTCATTGGAATTTAAATTTAAATAGAACAAATGGAACCAAACTTAAATCCTTGTGTTGATTTTCAGGAATAAGCTTTTAACATGTCAACTACAACAAGGAAGCCATGTGAGTCAGATACTTTGAACAGGGTGCTACCCACGAGGTATAAAAAGGACAACGCCTATCTAAGAAGGGCGGAGAGAACAAGAGTTCAAAAATCTGCAAAAGATGAAAATCAAGCCTTCATTCAGATGCACATTCTGCAACTACAGTCATCGAAAAGAGAACAACCTATCAATCAAAAACTTAGTTAGCAGGGGCGAGACTATGTACTTGAAAATTTTCTTTTAATCGGATATTAAGCCATTCTTAAAAAAGGGGAAAGAATAAAATTATATTTGTTTTGCTAAAAAAAGGGGAAAGAATAAAATATATAACTGAAAAGGGCACATGAACTCAAAAAAATAAAGCCATTCTAATCCTAAAAGGAAACCGAAGTTACCCATTGCAAAAAACTAAAAAGCAAACCCAAAAAAATTAGATGCAAAACAAAATTTGAAGATGCAAAAAGAAAGGTACACAATTCAAAAAGGGAGGGGAGGAAAAGAAAAAAGAAAAGTACCTGGCCACAAACGCCTTCGCAGATATCATCGGTCTTCTTAGAACTTTAATACCCATCTGACATGATTATATAGAGTATGTAGAACCAAGAAGGAAAATGCCCAATTCGTCCTCTGTATCTGCGTCTCCCTCTATTTCTCTGCGAGTAAATTCAGATCATTGAGACCCAGATCTATCCCTCGACGAACCAAAGGACACAATTTCAAAGAGAAAGACGGAAAGGCAATCCCAGCAAAACCCAACGAATCTTAAAGTTGATCTCAATCTCTCTCGGTCTGTAAGAAGTTGGAAGGAAAAAACGGAAGGAAAAAGAAAACAAACCTGAAGAGAGAAGAGGCAGCGACGAATAAGAAGAGAAGATCATATCTTGGATCATCTACCACTGCATGTAAAGCAAAACAGAAAAAAAAAAACCATATATTTTGTTAAGAACCGAAAAAAAAAAAAACTCAATGATGCAGAAAACGAACCTGAAGAGAGATGACGCATGGATGAAGACGAAAAGAAGATGCAGAGAAGAGAGAGAGAAGAAGAAGAAGAAGAGAGAAAAAGTTACTTCCAGTGAGAAGAAAAAACACAAAATGAAGATGGAAGAGAAACAGGAAAGTAGAAAGACTCGGGCCCGTTTGTCTATACAAAATCACTATCTCATCTCATCTCATCTCAATCATTATAACTTTTTCAAATCTCTATACAAAAATATAATAAACAATTTAACTTTTTTAAATTTCAACATAAAAATAATACTAAAAAATATATTCTACTAATATTTTATTCAACTACTATTCAAAACATCTCATCTCATCTGTGTATCCAAGCGGGGCCTCAGAATACTAACGGACATAAACAACACACAAATAGACACAAACGGAGCTTAACTGGCCAAACGACGTTAACTTTAATGCGAAGACAACAAAAACCCGTTAAAACAAGAATTGCTGTCTGATAACCGCTTTATATATATACTAGTAGGAAACAAACGTCCAAGGGACGTTTGCCCAGTGGACAAAGTGATAGAAAAATCTAACAAATTTAGAGTGCACAAACGCATGAAAAAATCTAACAAATCTATGTAAAATCTTCAAATTAATGGCACCTAAAATAAAAAAATTGAACTGCAGAAAACAAGCTTTATGAAATATCCAAAGAGCACAAAATATTAAGAGAATAAATCTAAAGAGAGAATGTGAAAAAACTCATATGAAAAATAGTGTAATAAGAAAAAACAGATTAAAAAATATAGTTATGAAATGTAATAGATGGTAATGTCTGATAAATTTATATATATGATAATAAAGTAGATTTTACATGACTATCTGTCAATCCACGATAGGCCAAAAAATGAGAGTTTAAATATATACAAATTCTCGAATTTAACTACAAATGGATAGAGTTTTATCTATATTTTAATATTTCATCCTTGATCATAAAAAGCATCATATATGTTATCTGCAAAATTTTATTACGAATTATAAAATAGTGAAACATTATTAAAACAGAAAGCTAACGTGTACTATCTACTTATATTCATATTGTGCTTTACATATATCAAAAGTATAAAGAACATATTTAAATAAAAAAATAAAAAATTCTTTATTAGAATTTGAAAATTAAAATTAATGTTAATGATAATTTTATTAGGTTTCTATATATATAAAAAAAGATGGGGTGAATTCATTTGATTATGGGACAAAACGTTTTTAAATTATAGATTATACTTAAAGATTATTGAAAAAAAATTGTTTTAATTTTATCTTCTTTATGAGAAGATAATTTGTTAGTAATTATTAAACATTTATTCATAAATATGTAAAAGAAAAATTCTAACATTATATAAATTTTCAAAGAACGAAAAAAATAAAAATTTTCTAATATATATTAATATATTCTAGATCATATTATTCAGTACTACAAATAATGTTACATCACTGCATTACTTCAAAGGCAGTTATAGTTGGATGCGTATGTTGTATATTTGTTATAGTTGAGATAAACCTAATATAAACTTAACAAAAATGATAGATCCATATAAGTCTGTTTTTTATTTAGTTATATAACGAAACAGTTTAATAAGATAATTTTAATAAAAGCTGAAATTAATAATAAAAATATTAATACTAAAATTTTATTACGAATTATAAAATGGTGAAAGAATGCTGCATGCCAAAAAATGACGTTTATTACAATTTGAAAATTAAAATTAATGTTAATGATAATTTTGTTAGATTTCAATATAAAAAAAGATGGGGCGAATTCATTTAGTTATAGGAGAAAATATTTTTAAATTACGGATTATACTGAAGAATTATTGAAAAAAAATTGTTTAAATTTTATCTTCTTTATGAGAAGATAATTTGTTAGTAATTATTAAACATTTATTCATAAGTGTGTAAAAAAAAATCCAACATTATATAAATTATCAGAAAATGAAAAAATGAAAAATGTTATAATATATATTAATATATTCTAAACCATATTATTTTGCATTACAAATAATGTTAAATCATTGCGTTACTCTAAATGTAGTTTAGCTTTTAGTTTAAAAATGTAAATCAGATCATCTTAATTTATTTTAAAAGTTTTCATAACATTTTTTAATATTATTAAAACAGAAGCACTATAAAAAATAATAACAATGAAAAATATTAATTTATTTAACATTTTCACATTTTGCTAAATAA
The DNA here is from genome assembly GCA_003123785.1 of Pterocarya stenoptera. Taxonomy (NCBI): domain Eukaryota; kingdom Viridiplantae; phylum Streptophyta; class Magnoliopsida; order Fagales; family Juglandaceae; genus Pterocarya; species Pterocarya stenoptera. Next base: position 829,809 of record QEOT01003308.1, read on the forward strand.
AATAGTAATAATGACATATTATATTTTTAAATTATTAAGAAGTTATAATTTATTTCCTTATGAAAATTTGTAATTATACTAAGTAATCTACTATTATTACTCTTAATACTTATAGTTGGATGCGTATGTTATATATTTGTTATTTTCAAAATAAATATATAATGTGCTAATTTTAAAAATCAAAACTACAGTGGTAAGCATTAAATAATTTAATCATATATTTTATAAAGTCTCATTCTTTACATTTAAAAAAAAATTAAACAAACTATAGTACAATAGAAACTGTAGATCTATCTCAAATAGTGTAATTAATTTCAGGATAATTAATAAATTATTTAATTTATCCGAAAATGGAAAAAAAATTGAAATTTATTTCTTAATAAATTATTAAACAAAAATCATTAATAAAATGAAAAAAATTAGATTTATACTAAAATGTAACAATTCAATTTGATATTTACATAATTTAAAATTAAAGAAAATAAAATGTTGCACAATATTAAAGTTTAATTTTCAAGATTTTAGTTTTTTATTAAAATTTTATGAAGACTTGGTATCAATTTGGAAAAAAAAAATATTATAATCCAATTGTAAAGTTCAAATCAATTTGTAACATTACTCATTTTTTACATCTAAAGCCTAAGAGATAGGTTTCGATATGTACAAAAAAATTTATTTTTTTAACTTTTTATTCAATTTTTTATACGCTTAAACATTAAAAAAAATTTCACAATATCATTAAAAATATTTTTTTATAATAATGAGATGAAATGAAATGGATTAATAGTGATTCTATAAAGCCAGGGGCAAAATAGGAAAATATTTAGTGAACAGTGTTATACCCACAGCTGGTGGGTTTGAGTCGCTCGCGGCGGCTACCGACGGCAGGAGAGAGGCTGATATTGGAAGGGGAGGGGCGCCAGACTGAGGCGAAGAGGATGGGCCGGGTGGTGTTGGCCACGCCGTCGTCTGGCGGCGCACTGGAGGCGACGAAGAAAAGCACGGCCGCGGCTTGGATTCCATCGTGGCGGTTAACGGCGGCACTATAGGTTCTCAGATTTGAAGGAGAGGAACTTCGGCCGGAGACGAAGAGAATCGACGGGGCTGTGTCGGCCACGGCAGCGTTGGGAGGCGCACTGCTGCAGATCGAGAAACGGACAGGGGAGGGGGAGGAGGGGCTCGCGCGCGGGATCAGGGGCAAAACGGAAAATACGTTAGGGGCAGAACCGAAATATTGGAATACAAGCAGGGGCAAAATTGGAAAAAAATATATTAGACGAAAACACTATTCCTAACCTGTTCGCACTTTATATATAAGTAGATATAAAGTTATGGGTGCGGCTACTTGCCGCCCCAATTGGTACACCCAGCGTTAAAGTTTTTTTTTTTTTTTTTTAAATATATATATTTAAATACATTTAAAAAATAAAAAAATATATCAATATATTTAAAATTACTTTTTTAATCACTAAGTGTGAAAAAAAAAATGACATATAGTCAAATGGAGGTGTCAAAATAAATAGGCATACTAGTGTTTTCCATAAAGATATATATATTTATATGTGGAAAACTCTTATATATAAATATATATATATATGCTATAAGCTTCTTCTTCTTCTTCTTTTTTTTTTTTTTTTATTTTTTTTTTAATTTTTTTTTTTACGTACAATGGTGAGGGCTTCCTACCAGTTTTAATTCACCTCCAGTATACCCGTAGGGCTTCATTGAACTCAGTAAACAATTCGCTTTGTTGTTTCTTCTTCCCGACTTGCTGCTTCGCACACAGTCAAGTCGATCAGTGTGGTAAGGGGCTAGGGGGACCATCCCCCTCTGTTTTCACCCTCTGTCTTCCGAGAGGTGAAGCAGCGAGCAAGGAAGCCCCCGTAGCCTGAGGGAGGGGGAGGGATCTTTTATCAAAAAAAGAAAGTTATAATGGATTTGTGTTAATGCACCAACTTATATGTACCACTTTTTTTTTTTTTTTCATTCTATGTATGAACTGTAAAGAATGATTTTTTGCTGAGATGTATCAACTTTTAATTATAACTGAATGTTATTTAACCTATTTGAAAAAGGATTGAGGGAGTCATTTATTCGATAAAAAGAATCATCTTGGTACCATCTTAAAGGTGTCGCTTTTTGAAATCTAAATTCGTAACGATTTATGAAGTGATCTCAAAAGTTATCTTTCCTTTTTAACGTTATAATGCAAGGCCAAGGAATGTTGTTTTGACTAATTTTCACTACTAGGTATATCGTCGTTCATTTTTATGCCAAAGCACAGTTGAGTATCTGTATTACAAGAAAATGATTAGAAACGGCATACTTGGTCTCGCTTTATCCATGCCACCAAAGAATAAATGATAGAAAAATAGATGCATATATGCAAATGCATGCTTGTCATGCATTTATGAGTGTGGTTGAGCGTGATATCCTTTCCGAAGAGGCCAAATTGTCTTGTTTCTGCAATCAACATCCCATGGTCTATCATCGTCAAACCGTGACATTTTTTTTTAAGAGAATAGCTCCAACTTTATCAATAAACCTTTACTTATGATGGGAAAAATGCTGTGATTATTACTGAGACAGATTCTCATAGCTATATTAGGTGATACTTTCAGCTAGCTAGCTCCCCTTTTTGATTAAAAAAAATCCGAATGAAATGCTTTCAACAAAGTATAAAACTTTCAAGAGGTGCGTGATCCTCGGGGAAGCAGAGAACGTCTTCTTTGAACAAATAAAAAGGAAAAAGAAATAAATTAGTTACAGAAAGAAGAGAACAATCTACGCCCTCTTTTAAAAATCCTCATTATAGCAAAGCCAACAATTCTATGCATATTCATCAGCAAAGAACCCGACCAATTTTCCTATCTACTAGCTTTCATCTTGATCAATGAGCTCCAAATTTGAGTACCTCTCTTCCTTCAGCATCCCTGAAGACTGACAAGACCTCCCCACGACTGGCAAGATGTACTGATCTACTCGATGTGATTCAGTTTCTAGCAGCTGTATCATTTCTGAACTGCTCTACCAGTGGAGGAAGGAGAAGAGCAAGTCTACTTTTATACCTTGCAATTCGTTGTAACCGTTCTTCCCTTAATCTACAGCAAAACCTTAGATATTCAAGTCATTAATCGCATTCAAATGCAAACAGGGAAATGCTCATAAAAAATTGCAAACAGGGGAAAACTTCTAATGGCTCCTTTGGACATCCCATTTACAATGAATGTCTCGTAGAGGTTACATAAGCTATTGGGGGGAAAATGGAACCGTGGCATAAATGAGTATGGACATATGAAATAAATCCATTTTAAGAAAGGCCACACATCCATGATAGTGATGATGCCTTATGTGTCATGAAACCCCCTTACTTGAGAAAATCGCCACTTCCAAATTCTAATTAAAAAAATAATGGAGCCTTTCAGATTCCACAAATCTTCCAAGCCTCTTCAAGTTTATGTTTTCTTCATTTTCCCCTCTTCGACCCCATGCATAAAGATTCTATATTTTAGTTTTTAGAAAGCAACACACCCATGCAAAAAGCTGCACTTACTATACCAGTAAAAAGTTGTAAATTATTTTGAATGATTAGTGATTTTAAAAGTCATGTCAAGTGTAAAAACATGTCTTGTGGAAGTTGTATATTATTTTTCCATTAACTTGCTAGGTATCTAGGTTCACACCTTACTTCCAATGCACTTCTCCATTTCATCTACGTTGCTTTAGCCCATAAATCACAACTTCATCAGTTTCCCAATTGTTAAGAATTAATGATCCAACATGAAAACTAATCATTCTATGTATCTTTTGACTGCCAGATTGTTCTCCATTTATAATTCTACTTATAATAGTCAATTTAGGATGAAGAGTAATGCTAGGTACAAGCCTCAAATAGACAAGCCCCATACCTTGATGACAGTTTTTGCAGGTGCTATTATATTAGTCGATGAGACTATAGTTAGAACTAACTCTAAGCCTGAAGTTTGGAGGGATACTGTAGAATCTAGAGGTTTCAGGTTAGACTTCCCATAGGAAGCACTATCACAGGGGCCTACTTCAACTACAATCACGTTAAAACACCTCTATATGACTGTGAGTTAAGAGAAAATGGCCAGTCTAACAGCCCTATGTCATTTCGGATTTTAAGATCTCAGTCCGATAAAAAGAATATTGTTAAAAGATGTGAGCTTGAAAAAAAATGGCACCAAATATGAAATCAAGAAACTTACTGCGCTCGAACCCTTTTAGCATGCTTTACATGTCTTTTCAAAAGGTCTTGTGGCAATAAATGCTCAACAGATTCCTCATCCTGAAAACAGACAAGTCAGTTTGAAGGAGTTCGAGTATCTAAATTTTCATCCGAGCATGTTGGGTCTTTGAAACAGTTCAAATCATTTTGATAACAATCAGTTTGATCTGTTTTACCAAGAAGGTCTATGGTTCGAGTAGCCCTATATTATTAATATAACTATAATAAAAAGTAGATTTTATTTATATCGATTTCAAATAAAAATTTATAATAATAAATAATAATAGAAAAGAATTGGGAATAGAATTTTAAATTCTAAACAAAAAAAAGTTATAATGGCTAATTCCAATTCCTTTTCTCCGATGGTCCTGCCTTGGGTTTGCCCCCCAATGATCACCAGTTCAAGTCTCCTTAGGGCTATTGGAGGTTTACCTGGTTGTTAACTTCAGGGTCTCATGGGATTAATCAAGGTGCGTGCAAGCTGGCCCGAACACCCACGGTTATCAAAAAAGGTTCTATATAGATTTGTTTTTATATAAAATTCAAATTCTATAAATAAATAACTCTCAGTTCGATTTCTAAGCCTCTTAAAAAGACAAAACACTTGGAAGCTTCTAATTTTGAGACATATCCACGTTAGATGACAGATGTGTGCTAATTTGTTATGAAATTGTGCATATCAAGTTTAGCATATGCAAGCATCCATGATATATACTAGTCAAAAAATAAGTTTTTAATCCAATACTTACCAAGGTCATATCGTGAAGTGTATGATACTCATCCAAGAGTATCAAAGAACTACTGAAGATGAAGCACCATCACATTTAAGTATGGTGATGAAGGATGACTATCAGTCTAAGAATATAAGTGGCAACTTGGAGAAGTGGGCAGACTTACCAAGAACCCCACATAAAGTTTGCATCATCTCACTAATCTAGAACTGTAACTACTGCTCTGTCAGTTTACAAAACATATTACATCACTTTTATTTCATGAAACCGTGACATATTTTAAGGAACTACCCCAAAAACACAGAAATAGCCTCATATCAATAGATGTAAACGAAAATAAAAAAAATGCAGAAATGAGTTCTATTTTTTTCTTTTAATAATGGCACACAAACACATTAATTTATTGGGAATATTCACAAAAAATCCAAGCATAAACATATGGTCACCATATAAAGGTGGGTGTTGATAGTGCACCAATCCACTCTTGTTACATAATATGTAGAAACTATTAGTCTGAAAGGAAATATGACATCAATATTTTTTCACAACTGATAATTCACCAAACACCTTTTTTCATGTACACAGGTGCTAAAAGACACACGACACGACAGATGGAGCTGAAAATTCTCACTAATAGCATGGCAATATTATCTCATATGCCTGTGAAGTATATTTCGTTTAGTTTTTATTTACTAATAACAAAAAAAAAAAAAGCTCAATCATAGTAATATCAAAATACAGATTAAAAAATAAAAACGATAATGCTTTTGTTGCTAACAAATATATTATATAGAAAAAAAGGACCAATTAAATTAAAAGACAACCTCCTTATCTGCTGCCTCTTCTTCATCAGCTTCCTCTCTCTTTGGCAGGTGAGTGGCTCCCGCGGGCATAGGTAAAGGTTTGGGAAGAGACTTCACAGCATCTCCATATTGTGGCTGTCAATTGGAGAAAAAAATTAGAAAGCACTTTCTGGGGCCAATAATGAAAAGAACAATGCTAATCACAAGTCTCTAAAACAGTATACCTCTCACCCTCTCACATCTAACTCTGATGGCCCCAAACCCCCGCCCCGGGGGGGGGGGGGGACCAAATAAATTACAAGGAAATTATACAGTACAGGTGATAGCCTGCTTTACTGCAAGGCTAATACAGCAGGTAATGGCTGGGACTGCCCAAAGGATACTCTTGATTTCAACATTTAACGTCAACAAAGGTCCAAGAAGGGGGTTTGATCATCATGTTAACCGGTCCTCCAACATGCACCATCTTGAGAGATACACTATAATGAAAAGATGGAGTTGGAGAAGGCAGGGGAGGAATTTTAATTTTACCAGCCACCATAAACATTATAGAATAATAAATTAGAAAATAAGTTAAGTAGAAAGGTACACTATAATGCTTTCAACACTAAATGTTTTCAAACAAAAGCTGAAATCATCAACCATTTAAGCAAAGGATGACAACAAAGTCACTTTAAGCGGACAAGAGGTGTGATGTGGTTATATTAAAAAGGTACTACAAAGACACAGGGACATTAATAAAGAACGTGACTTTAACTAGGAAAATGATATAATGGTGTTTTCAACAGGAGATAGACCCAAAATAGATCTGAATAAAAAAACCCATGTAAATGCACTGAAGTGCTAAAATGAGATTTTTGGTAATCCAGCAGAAGTTTTCTCAAAGACCCTATCACATATTTTTCTTACTGAGAGAAAAAAAGACCATATCAAACTTGATTATAAGTAGCTAATCAAGGAAAGAGAAAATTGATAACCCTATTGGAATATGTATGCATAGAAGTGGGGAAGTGGGAGAAAAGATTCGCGTTTCGAAGTTTACAATGAAGCCTACGAAGAACAGTTCTAACTCAAGAGGATAATGCTAACAGCAGTCTGAACAGGAATCATATGTGGATCTCCAAAAGAAGGAGAGAAAGCAATGAGCGGGGAAAGAGAACTGCATAAAATGCCACCGAAATTGTTAGCATTATATTTTGCTTATCATGAAATCCATGCAACTGGCCTACAAGCACACATGCCATCACCTTTTCCCAAAAATCTGCACTTCTTCCACTTTTATATATCATCAAGTACATTAAGAAATTTGTCAATTCTGGACCACGTAGAGGGATCCCAGTTATTGGACCACGTCAAATTCTTACCAATCATAGGGAATTTCACCTTTTTGTTTTTCAGAAAATTACGAAAGTTAACCTTTTGTTTTTCATCCCTTAATTGGGGGCTCTCTCTTGTATATTTCTTGTGTACTTGGGTAATGCATGTTCACGCTTTTAATAAAATTGACTGACTTATCAAAAAATCAAGTACATTAAGTATCTGACAAAAATACCATTATGGATTATTATTCCACAGAAATATAACATCAACTTGATCCTAACATATGGACAAAATATCTCCCCCAGAAGCTTTGTTACAGTATGTTATGGAGAAAAAAATAAAGCACAGAAGAAATGGCATATTTCAAATGAATAAAAAGGGAAATCCATAATCTAAATGATGAACACCTGAATTTCTTCTAGAAAACCATTCCTCAACCATGATCGACAAAGTGCATAAAGAGAAGCCCCATCAGTTATTCTCACCTACAAAAATAACAGCAGCAAAATTATTGTGACCAAGGCCAAAATGTGAACTCAGTGTCTTTCAGTAGAGATTCTAGCTAGGCAAACGGGTGCCAGCAGTTTGGTTGAAGTTCTAGGTTGTAAGTGAATATTCGTTCTATGATATATGCAAAAGTCCATATGAAAGATAAACATACCATATCATTGATTAAAAACACATTAAAGTATTTGGCTGGTGAAGATATTGGGTGTGATAGGGATGGCAATGGGGCAGCAATACACAGACTTCAAGCAAAAGAAAAGTTTATATCGCATGTTTTTGTTCTTGTATCAGCCGGAACAAAGATAAAAATAAAAAATAAAATACTCTTTTATCAATCCAATTACTTCTAGAAAACAATTTACAGCGTTGATTACTTCCAAATCCTTTCTTATTAATGATTCTTTTTTCCAAAAAGTAAAAGATTATATTAATAAGAATAGGTATAGCCCAAGTACAATGGGAGTGTACAAGAGGTAACACCTAGTTAGGAGGAAGAAATGGAGACAAGAAAATTATGAAAATCTAGGCCATTGGAATCTATGGCCTTAGCCCATAGGGCTAACGTATTAACAAAGAACAATCTAATCTCCTCCTGTGAGCGCTCCCTATCTTCTCCTATGAGCGCTCCCTATCTTCAAAATTCTAATCATTTCGTTCCTTCCATATGCACCATAGAATACAAACAGAAACTATCTTCCACATAGCTGTGATTTGTGAACTACTGCCCAAATTTGTCCAGCTGGCTAGAAGCTCAACCACAGTAGCAGGCATAACCCAGGCAAGCTCAAATCTTCTAAAGACATCATCCCATAATGCCTTGGCAACCTCACAATGTATTAGTATATGATCCATAGTCTCGCCATTCTTTCTGCACATACATCACCAGTTCACAACAATCACCCGGCGTTTCCATAAGTTATCCATAGTCAAAATCTTGCCCAAAGAAGCTGTCCAAGTGAGAAAAAAAAACCCGCCTTTAGAGGCACCTTATTTCTCCAAATGTTTTTCCAAAGGAATGTGATTGTTCTGCAGGTCTGTGAGGGTCTTATGTTCTCGGATCAATTCATTATTTATATTGTTTAATAAATTCTCAAGCATCACAGCAGCACAATACTGCAAAGTATCATGTGTACAGCCAAATCTTTTTAACCTATAAAAAATTTACAGATAAAAGCACGGACTTACTTTTCGATCTCTAACAGTGGTCAAAGAGTCATCTCTGCTTCTATCCCTACAGGAAGCATAACAAAAGATCCATTAAATTACATAATCCCATACTTGTAAAACTTGCACTTTCATAAATATTTACCTCGAGTCTTTATAGCCATTACAGTCAGAAAGCGATGGAGGAGGAACCTACAACAAGAAGAAAAGCCACAGCCAATGGACGTTGAGAAAAATGAGAATAAAATACAAGTACCAAATAATATATCCATGTTCAACAAAGTTAGTAACTTGAATTCCCGTTAAAGTCTTTGGCAATCAACTCCAAGAAAACTGCAGAAGGGTACGATTACTCTAAAAGAACCGACAAGAAAACTGCAGAAGAGTTCGATTATTCTGAGAGAACAATAACTAATCAAATTATGCCAATTGAAAATCCATCCATTATAGAAAACAAACAAAAAAGCGTCGAAAAAATAAAAACCGATAAAGGAAGCTTTTTGAAAGATAAAAACCCCAACCCATTATCGATTAATCTCCAAAGAAGCACCCAATAAATACGAGATAATATATACGAAAAGATAATTATAAATAATCCCAACCTTAGGTTGCGGAGAAGAAACCGGAATGCCCTTAATCGGAACCGAACCAGAAGCCAAACCCGGCCCGCTAAGCTGAGGGTGTAAGTGGTGGTGGGGGTTAGGAGGCCTCATGAGGTGGAGAGGATGGGAGTTGGGGTAGGAAACGAGCGGGCGAGGAGCGTAGGGGGCAGCAGGGTTGGCGGCGACTGTGACGGTCTGCATGGGTGGTTTGGGGATGAAACCTCGTCCGGAGGAGGCGACAGGGTAGAGAATTCCCTGTTGCTGAGAATGGGTTAGGGTTGTTCGGATGGATTGGGCTGCTGCTGTTGGGTATGGGTGGTGGTGGGGGTGGGGATGGGGGAGTGGAGATATGGGTCTTGTGGATGGTGGGGTTGGGTTTGGGTATGTGTTTAGGTTTGCGAAGGGACGTGGGGTGATTGTACTTGCAGTAGTGATTGTTGGAGTGGCGCTGGTGGTGGCGCTGGCGGTGGGATCCAAGGCCATATTGGTGGCGGTGGCGGGGATTTTGTGAGAACTGAAAACCAGGTTTTTACAGTTCCGTGGGATGGTAGGTGGCTAAAGGTGGGTGGGTTTTTCAAAATTGAAACATCGTTTTTCTGTGTCGGAGAGAAAAGCCAATTTTATCGTATTTAAAATGATTGATGATAGGATTATTAAAAAAAAAAAAAATGATTGATGATAGGATTATTAAAAATAAAAAAAATGATAGATGATAGAGTTACCATCTACAGACTATTAATTACAATTTAGCATGTGTCAATTGATAAATTACGTTTAAAATATTTATAACTCTTATATTTTACACATTCATCGTATTGTTGTTGTTGTGGAAATTTTCTCTGTTAACTATATTAACAAATGATTGGTATTTTAATTTTTTATTTAAGTTATAATAGATTCTACTATAAGAATGGTGCTAACAGACCAACTTATATATAACAAAAACTTTTACATATATAAAAAAAAGTTTAAACTAATTGAAAAGTAAAATAATTTGAAAGTAATAAAATTAAAAACTACAAAAAGAAAATCAAACTAAAACACCAATGAACATGGTTAAAAAAAAGTATGTCTACCATGCTTATAAAACCAAATAGTGGTCGAGCTTTTAGATCTTCATTTGCCAACATCACTTAACATAACAGACTCGTGAATTTTACACAAAAAATGAGTCTAGATTTGATATAAATGAGTATTAGGTCAAACATTTCTTAAAGTAAATGGGATAGTCCCGCGTTCGTAAAGGCCCACGGACCCAAAGCTAAGGGCCCACTTAATAAAACCGAAGCTCCAACCGCCAAAATACACTAATGTAGAATTCAAGCTTAAGCATAATTAATTGTGATTAATTGATGTAGCGAACGAGTAATCTTGAGTGTGATACCCGTTCTTGATATTCGTCCAACATATCAATTCCTCCTCAGATTGGCAGCAGATCTAAAGCCCTAACAATCCTCCATCCATCAAGAATTTGAGAATGTCTGAAAACAAGTCGTTCCAGTTAGGCACTTAGTTTATATAAATAAAGGTCAAAATACACACAAGAGGTAACTTTTGAACTATCTGAAATTAAAACGCTCTCCATATTCTATTCTGACTTAGGCATCGAAAGTATTCTCCACCACACAAGCCACTCTCATTTTCTTGTTGCAGGTTACTGGAAGTTGTTAGCAAGAATATGAAACACGTTCGTAATAATGAGTTTCTGTCAAAATAGGTTAATCCAATAAGACAAGAATAATAAACAAGTCAATTATGAGTCAACTCGCGAAACTCGCAATCAACTCATATAATATGAATAGATTATATTTTCAAATTTGATAAATATTTAGTTTTATATGTTTTGTTGTTGTTAATATGTAATATTAATATTAATATTTGACTGCTTAATATATTAGACTACTAAGCTTTTTTTGTCAATATTTAATTTGTTTTATGAAAATAATAATTTTTTATATGTTACTGGTTTGGATATTGATGAGAAAATATTTAATTATAAATCCAGTTGTAATTATGAATTATTTGTATAGTTATTTTTGTGTTATATTTGAAATTGTATTAATTTAGCTAAAAAATAAATATGCGGGTAAGTTTAATCCATTTATATGAAACGAGTTAAATGGATTGTGTCCAGGTTAACACAATAAAAATGAACTATTAAACGGGTTAAGCGAGTCATGTTGTGTCATCAATTATTTATATGAATCTTGGTTAGAGTTTTAAGGTATAACCCGTTTAATTGAATCGATCATGTTCGATTGATCTATATAATTTAATACTTATAACTTACACAATATGAACACAACTTGCAAACACAAATTGCCATCCTCAACCAATATGCAAGTTGTCTAATAGTGAAGATGCATTGAACGTTTATCTCTTTACATAAAACCTAAAAAAATATTATTAAAAGGGAAGGTGACTATTGACTAGCAGTTCAACATTTCCATTTGCGGTGCAGCCGCCCACTCAATTAGGGGTGTCAAATCGTATTAATGGGTCTTGTCGAAGTATGTATATTACAGTTAATGGGTCAACACGAACACGACCCGTTAAGGGTTTCGTGTAAAAAAATCAAACACGAACACGACACGAAAATATAACGGGTTGACACGACACGACCCGTTATGACACGTTAAGTGAATCGAAAATAAATTGACACGACCCGTTCCGTTTCAACCCGTTTATATTAATGGGTTAAACAAACACGATACGACACAACACGACCCGTTTGACCTGATTGATTTTATATAAATATATAAATATAAATAATATTTATAAAAAATTAAAAATTAAATTCAAGTCTAAAATTACAATCCAAACAAATACAATCCACATACATTGTAATAACATATTAAAATTACATCCCAAATATAATAAACAAAACACACATAGTAAATATATTAATGTTACAATCCCAAATATAATAAAAACATAATCTAAGCAAATTTAGAGCTTGAAGAAGGAGGTGGAGCGTCCTCTAAGTCCTTGCCCTTCTTGTTCTCCAACTCTATTACATCTTCGGTTAACTCGTCCAATTTAACTTCTTTTTGTGTTTCTATTAAAAAAAAATATATCAGTAAAGTTATCAAATAATATTATTGTATTGAAAAATTACAGTCATTTATTCAATAAAATAAAAATAATATTACCTTGCTCTTCGCCATATAACCAATTTCTAGTGCAGATTAATGCTTCAACAATATCTGCTTTTAGTGCACTCCTAAACTGATCAATGATACGCCCACCAACACTAAAAGTAGATTTAGATGCAACTGTAGAAACTGGAACACTCAAAATGTCACGAGCCATACAAGCAAGATTAGGATAACGAAATTCATTTCCTTTCCAAAAGGAAAGAATGTCAATCTTTGCATTTCTATCGGCCCTAGGTTCATCCAAGTAAAGATCCAATTGACTTTTTCTCATATGGGCAGAAAGATCATCAGGTCTAAATGAATCAAATTCCTGTACACAAAAAATAAATAAAAATATTTCAAACCAATATGTGATATGAAACAACAAGATAATATAAATCATTAAATTAAAAATATTATTTGATATTACCTGCAATAAATCATTATTATATGAAGACTGACTTTCCGCTATACTAACAGTGCTATCAGAAGTCGTGGTAGAACACGTCATTGTGGGAGCACTAGAAGAAGTATATTCCATGAAAAGAGATGACATTTTGTTCCGAACATTCATATACTCTATGGAACATTCTCCATAAAGCTTTGTAGAAGAGAATTCAACAAAATGAAGCTTGTATCGAGGATCTAATATAACTGCTATAGCCAACAATACGTTGAACTCAAACCAATATTTCTCAAACTTGGCAAGCATTTTACAACATATTGTCTTCATGTAGTCATCTTCACCCTAAGAGTGCTGCTTTAATTTAAAATAAATCGAAAACACTGATGGAAAGTACAGATTGGCTATAGGATATTTCGTCCCAGAAAAATTACAAGTGGCTTGATAAAAAACTCCCAATAAACCATTAATCTTCTGTACTTTTTCCCACTCAGATATTGATGGACAATGCTTATAATTGGAATCAATCAACTCCAAATGATTAAAGGCACGACGATAGAAAAGAGCACTTTTAAGCATAAGAAAAGTAGAATTCCATCTAGTGGGGACATCCTATCTCAACCCTTTCTTGCTATCCAAAGACATTTGATTTGTTGAATCTAAAAATTTTACTTTCCTTGTTTGTGATCCTTTGACATACTTGATACTTTCACGAACTTTTTGGATAGCAAAATCAATCTCTTTTAACCCATCTTGTACTATCAAATTCAGAATATGAGCACAACAACGAAGATGAAAGAACTCACCATCACAAACAAGAGCTTTCTTAATGTTCAATTGAGTTTTTAACAACTCTACTGAAACATCATTAGAAGAAGCATTGTCTAAAGTCAATGCAAAAATCTTGTGCTGAATTCCCCACTCACATAGCAAATTGTAAATGTTTTCAGACAAAGATATGCCATTATGTGGTGGTGGCATAAAAGAAAAGTTCAAAACCCTTTTCTACAGAACCCATTTCTTATCCAGAAAATGTGCTGTAATGCACATATAACCATCAGTGGTTATAGAAGTCCACAAGTCAGATGTTAGACTAATTCTACCAGGAGAATCATTTAACATGTATTTAATCATTTTTTTTTTCTCGATTATACATCTTAACCAAATCAGCCTTGGCAGTATTCCTAGAAATAATTGGAACATCTGGACGCAAATATTGTAATAAAGATTTCACTCCCGAATACTCAACAAACCGAAAAGGCAGTTCATGCTTCACAATAGTAGCTACCAAAATTTCTCTATATTCTTCAGCATCAAATTTAGGAGAGCTTACCGAAATATTACCACTATTTTATGATAGCATCATCTGACCAATATCTCGTGAACTTCTCTTAGGGCATGTGTCAATGTGACGCTTCATATTTCCGGTTCCATATTTGCTCGCTGCCATGTAAGTAGTTCCACACATCTTGCACTTGGCTCGTGGCTTGCCATCATTGATCTCTGAATCAGGAATCATTTCAAAAAAAGACCACACGTTTGACCGTTTCCTTCGTTTTGCTTTAGATTCCTCATTTTGAATACTTTCTGAGTCAAACAGGTCCAAATCAACGAAATCCTCATTTCCACCTGTTGCCGAACTCATCTGACAACAAACAACAATTCTTTATTACAATCAGACAATAATAAATAAAATAAAAAAACATTCTTGTATATATGTAAATACCAAAATCGATATCCCTTTGCACGAAAGTTAGATGTTGCCCATATATTTACAAATTTCATTAAATTAGTAGAAAATCAAATCCATAAATGAAGAATGTGATTATGGATTTAGCTTCTGTGATTTAAAGAGATTCTGGCTATCTTAATGTGATTTAGCTTTTTTTTTTTCTCTGCTTAGATCACCAGATGGCATGCTTACAGGGAGTTTAAATATCTAGGCCATTAATGTGTATTAAAAGTTTGGATCATAGATAATAATTAGAGTTTTTTATTCTCAATTATATGTTTGAATTGGATTGTTCAATTTGAAGACAGTTATATAGAGGGTACGATCAGCGTCAAGACTCAAAATTAATGTGGACCCAATTAAACCTTTAATAATAACTTATCTCATGGAATCTCAATAATTAAGACAATGGCAGGTTTGATTATTCATGATTATCTTGTCGATATATTAAGTTTGTTAGGATAATTAATTAAAGGGTTTTCCCCTTGGAATTAAGGTCCTATTTTCCTAATCCTCTAAAACAATGCGAGGTCATGTGCCTTAAGGTTTCATTAGGGTTTCTAATCTCCCATGGAAGAGAAGTATAGCTTACTTATGTATCCTTAAAGATGATAATAAGTTGAAGTGAATAACTTCACAAAATACTTTATGTAAATTAGGTCTTTTACACCCTCAAATTATGTCCAACATTATATTATGATTCGAAAAGAACCAAAATGCATGCAATCAAATTAAGATGTGATCCGACCACCACAAAAGAAATGGCTAGGGTGAGCCAACCACCCAACAATGGGTCAAGATCAACGTACCACCCATTTACGATAAGATCCAGATGTTGCCCATATATTTACAAATTTCTAGTACTAGAGAGTCGAGAGCATAGTTTACATCATTCCACGCACATATACACATGCAGTACAGTTTTTCAGTACCTTACAAATAAAGAGTACACAACACAAATTTTATGAAATACAACTATTAATACAACAAAACTACTCTGTTTTTTCTCGCAATCAGGTGCATCTTCACTGTTTTTTTTTTCATCTCAGATTTATGCAGATCTGGGTTGGAATCGTTGGATTGACTTACAGTGGGTGATGCGGCGTGGGCGACGGGCGTGGGCAACTGGCTTGGGCGACGGGGCTCTGGCGGTGGAAAGCTTGAATCCGTAGCTCTAATTTCCTGGGTGACTCGGCGTCACCGTGAAGATTGGTCACAGGGGGACGGCGTCACAGTAAAGATTGGTCACGGACTCACGGGGGGGTGGGAGCCGGCGTTACCGTGAAGAGAGCTGGACCAGGGGGCCACGTCGCCGTGAAGAGAACTGGACCAGGGGGGCAGCGTCACCGTGAAGAGAACTGGACCAGGGGGGCCGCGTCACCGTGAAGAGAGCTGGACTAGGGGGCCGCGTCGCCATGAAGAGAGTTGGACTAGGGGTGGGACTCGGTCACTCGTGGAGGGGGTCGACGTGGGTCACTGGGTTGAGATAATCTGAGAAGATTCAAAAATAAAAATGAATTGAGAGAGAGAGAGAGAGAGAGAGAGAGAGAGAGAGAGAACCCGGGGGGGGCGGCAGAGTGAGTGAGTGACATAAGTTGTAAGTTTAAGTTAGGGTTTTTTTTTTGTTTTCAGCTTTTTAGGTCTAAGGGTATTTCGGTAAATTTGATTTTCATAACGGGTTGACCCGTTAAGCAATCGTGTCTTAACGGGTCAACCCGTTTTGATCCGAACCCGTTAAGGTCAAACCCTAACCTGCTTTTATCGTGTTGTGTTCGTGTTGGGTTAACGGGTCGTGTCACATATTGCCACCCCTACACTCAATGGAGCTTTTCTCCACCCCACACGGGATGGTCCCGCCACACCTTCAAGCCTTCAAGGGTGACATTTTCTTTTAGAATAATTTAGTTTTTTAGTTTTTAAAACATATGATTAAAAATAATTTAGTGTATCTAAACTTCTAGAATATAGTACTAAACTAACATGTCAACATTTTATTGAAGGGTGTAAGCTTTACACCACATTGTGAATTGAAGTTGCTCTTTCTGTCCAATTAGACTAGACGTAACCCTAAAAACTTTTGAATACATTGTCTTTAAAATGCTCAGGTTCAAATTGAATAAAAAATAAAAATAAAAATAATAATGATAATAACATAGGCTTGTAAATAGATTTTCATATGAAAAAGAGTTATATATTAAAAAAGGGGGCGACCCACAAGGAATGGTATATTTATTAAAAATAAATAAATTCTATTTGTTTGTTTTTATTTCAAATCAAGGATAATTAGATATTTAAACATTTAGAACATGAGTATTTTAAAGAAAATGTTAACTGTACTTAAGAAAAACTTACAAAAAATTTACTTTTCCGCATGTTAACTATTGATAGGCTGTAATTGATAAAACTTGAATTCAAAATTTGAATCTCAAAAGGAAATTGACAAAATGAGTCATTATAAATTTTTTATAAATAAAATTGTAAGTACACGTAGAATTACTATATTTTAAACTATTCAATCAGCAAGTTTATGGCACAACGAAAATTAACCAATTAAATGGGCCACGTGGTGTAAACTGAAGGAAATTGGTAGTTAGATATCAAGTTGTTGGTTTTGAAATTCGACATGTAACTTGAAAATGGTAGTAATTTGAAATGCAAAGTGGAATTTCTCAAAAAAAAAAAAAAAAAACAAACAAACTATTTTGTCTTCCAAAAAATCAAGAATTAATTGTATAGCCAACCTTACAGAGATATCATAAATTTTGAAATAATGATAAGTATTTGTATTCTTTCTCGTACCAAATGGAGAGAGCCTTGCTATACCGAACATATAATTAATTCCTTCTCAACCCGTGTCGACGATAGTTGCTTTCGTTAGATAATTGTTCACAAGCTGGCGATGAGGCAAGACGATTTGGATTTATCCATAGCAATTAGCAAACTGCCGATTAACTAAAAAATCTAACCTAATTAAATCTATTTCAACAATCTCCCTCCTCCCTTTCCTCCCTCCCTATATAACATATATTTAAAGATAAACAACCCAAAATCCCTCATCAAAATTGGATTTTCGGAATAAGAAATAAACAAATCATGGATAAACCCAAGCGACTCTATTTTAAATCCAAGTGATCTTTTCATAGGCGTTTGCCTCCGATTGGATCGGGGGATCGAATTGATTATAGAAACATGAGTTTAATTAGTCGATTTATTAGTGAACAAGGAAAAATATTATCTAGACAGGTGAATCGATTAAACTTAAAACAACAACGATTAATTGCTAGTGCTATAAAGCAAGCTCGTATTTTATCTTTGTTACCTTTTCTTAATAATGAGAAACAATTTGA
>QEOT01003308.1:847813-858365 GCA_003123785.1 Pterocarya stenoptera
TAGTGCTATAAAGCAAGCTCGTATTTTATCTTTGTTACCTTTTCTTAATAATGAGAAACAATTTGAAAGAGGTGAGTCGACCACTAGAACTACTGGTCTTAGAATAAAAAAGAAATAGGTTTATTCTTCACTTGAATCAAAATTCTAATACGAACTCAAAGGCGGATTGATGTTTTGTTCGAAAAATTTGCGAATCCAGATTTTAATTGTTGTATCATAAGAAAAAAAAAAAAAAGAATCAATCTTTTTTTATTGAACCTGTTGTTTGTTCATTTTGGCGACCTTATCATATTATTATATGGTATCATACTAATTTCTATTCTACCTTCCCGGAGTTAATTCTCCAGCGAACTCTATTTAAAATTTAAAGCATTCTCGTACACCTTATTGCAAATGGACCAAGCACACAAAATTTTTATTTTAAAAGAAGTTTCTTTTGCTATCTAAGAGCATTAGTATTGATTTGATCAAAGTCATCTCCAAAAGTTAGCTAAAAGTATATGTTTTCCATAAATCCAAAATCATTCGAGTCATAACCACACATTAAATTGTTGGAAAATATTCTGAAATACTTTGTAAACTAGAGAAAATGTAAAATAACAAAAACAAATTAGAAAGAGAGAACCCGGTGTTGAGGCAAGTTGTGATAGATAATTTCCCTAGAGTAGATTCTACCGCTTCCAATTTTAACATGCACTAGGCTTCTTGACAATCTACTCCCAAGATACAACAACGTCAGTTCCCGTTAATCTTCTCGTTGGTGCACATAAAATGAGATATTCGAACCTGATATAAAATAGCCAAAGCCCAAAGCAAGAAAGATAAAAGGAAGGAAGGAGGAAGTGTTTCTCTAAGTTTTGTAGAGAATTTTCAGTTCATGAATTTGTTGATGAGGTTCCCTATTTATAGATAATGAAGGAGCACTTGTGAAAAGTCACAACTAGAATGAAATGACACTTGTAAAAAGTCACAACTTATTTAAATGAAATGGTGCTTGTGAAAAGTCACATCATATAAATGAAATGATACTTGTGAAAAGTCACATCACATAAATGAAATGGTACTTGTGAAAAGACACAACTAAAATGAAGGAACACATTTGAGAAGTCACAACTTCTCAAATATTAAAAAATACATTAAAAATGTTTCTAATTCACCAAAGAACACAATTCTTTGTTTGGTTGGTAAGCGGTTAAGGCTCATATCTCCAAAAGACATACATTGATTCAAGTTACAATAATACATTTTCATTTAAATCTAGATAACCGAACCAATACATTGATCAATAGTAATGGTTTACATTCTTTTTTACTTTACATCAAATATTTTAATCATTTCTAAATTGAAAAACCAACAATCCCCCACCTGATTAAAATATTTTAAAGGACATAATAGAATAAGATTTTCTTTAGACTAAGTACTATGCATCAATAGAGGTAGCTTGCGGCTTTGAACGTCTATCTAATGTTAGCGTGTTTCCATCTAAAAGATCCATGGTAAACCAAGTCTTGAACCAAAATCTTTTAACTCAAGCTTCTCCACACCACACACATAGTACGGTATATATCATGTTCCTTTCAAGGTGGTGCATAAAGGTCGTGCATCGTATATTGGATTCATGAGCGTTCTAGGGAATAACCCAATTACCATAGACTGCGGCCCCACAGACACACTCACATAGGTGAGTCCTCCAAGGGTACCTGCAATTCAATACCTCGCCTTAGTCTTGGACTCACTCAAAGCATTTCGCTTTTCTTTTGCTATTGCATTTGTAGCACTCACGCTCTAGGGATAGACCTATAATAATATTTTAATAGTGCTTTCCAGTCACTCAAATAATTTGTTCTTTCCATTGAACCTTAATCTTGGGATCTCCAGTCAGGAAGGTTGGGTTGCCGCTACCGGTGACCTAATTAATGGACTTCAGTCCCATCCCCCTTGATGTACGTATAACCTTCGACTTTGCCAATCCTTTCGTTAAAGGATCCGTTAGGTTATCTTCTGACTTTACATATTCCAAAATCAGGTATTCATTCTTTATTAGGTATCTTATCGTAGAATGCCTGATACTTAAATGTCTCCTCTTATGATTAAAGTGTTTATTATTACAAATACTTATCATAGCCTGATTGTCACAAAGAACAGAAATAGCTGGCATTGATTTTCTAACTAGTGGGATTTCTGATAATAAATTCTTAAGCCACTTTACCTCATGTTCGGTAGTATCCAAGGCTATTAATTCAGCCTCCATAGTAAATCGTGAAATCATAGTTTGTTTGAAAGATCTCCAAGCCACAATTGCTGCACCGAGAGTGAAAATATATCCACTCATTCCCTTACGATATACCGTGTCGGTTATCCAACTAGCATCACTGTATGCTTCTAATACAGTGGGATACCCAGAATAATGGATACCATATATCATGGTTCCTTTCAAATATTTAAGAATTCTTTGCAATGCCTTCCAATGAGAATTATCAGGCCTACTAGTATATCTACTAAGTCTACTTACAGCATATGAAATATCAAGTTTAGTACAATTAGCAATATACAATAATGTACCAATAATTTGAGAATATCTCAATTGTGACACAGAATCTCCAAAATTCTTACTTGAATGCAAACAAGGATCAAGAGGAGTATTGACAAGTTTGCATTCAAATCTCTCAAACTTTTTAAGAATCTTTTCAATATAATGATATTGATTTATGCTAATACCATCACGAGATCTCATTAATTTAATACCAAGAATTACCTGTGTCTCTCCCATGTCTTTCATGTCAAAATTTTTAGATAAAAAATTTTTAACATTAAGAACAATATCTATATTAGTACCAAAGATGAGAATATCATCAACGTAAAGACATAGCATTACGCATGCACATAAACTATTTTAGTGTATAAACACTTATCAGATTCATTTATCTTGAAATCATAAGATAAAATTATTTCATCAAACTTTTGGTGCCTTTGTTTAAGGGCTTGCTTCAAACCATAGAGAGATTTAATAAGTTTATAAACTTTCATTTCCTGTCCTGGAACCACAAACCCCTCTGGTTGATCCATGTATATCTCTTTTTCTAGATCACCATTAAGAAATGCGGTCTTTACGTCCATTTGGTGGACCTCAAGTTTATGGATCGCTGCTAGAGCAATTAGAATACGAATTGTGGTTATTCTAGTAACAGGAGAATAGGTATAAAAATAATCGATACCCTCTCTTTGTGTAAAGCCATTTGCAACCTGCTTAACTTTAAATTTATCAATAGTACCATCAGGTCTCAATTTCTTTTTAAAAATCCACTTACATCCAATGGTTTTACATCCAAGAGGAAGATCACATAAGTTCCAAGTGTCATTAGTCTTAAGAGATTCCATCTCATTATCTACTGTTTCTTTCCAGAAAGTAGAATCAATGGAAAGTATGACATCCTTGAAAGTCAATGGATCTTCCTCCATAGAATAAGTATAAAAATCATGTCCAAAATCTTTTTCATTTCTAACTCGTTTTCCTCTTCCAAGTTCATTTTCTAATCCAGATGCACGTTCAAGATTAGATATAATGGTAGGTTGACTATTGGTGGAAGGAAAACTTACTGTAGATAAAGGTCTTTCTAACTTATTTTTGAAAGGAAATAGAACTTCAAAGAATGTTGCATCCCTAAACTCCATGATGGTGTTGGGATCAATACCTTGGACTTCTGATTTGATAATCAAAAACCTATATGTAGAACTATGTCTAGCATACCCAATGAATACTGCATCTATTGTGTTAGGATCTAATTTCATTTTCTTAATTTTTGGAACATTAACCTTTGCAAGACAACCTCAAACTCTAAAGAAATTAATATTGGGTATTTTATCCTTCCAGAGTTCATATGGTGTCTTGTCAGATCCCTTAAATGGTATTCTATTCAAGATAAAACAAGATGCAAGTATTGCTTTCCCCATCATTGCTCAGGTAGGCCGGAACTAAAGAGCATACATTTGACCATATCTACCAAGGTTTTATTTTTTCTTTCAGAAACACTATTGGATTGAGGAGAATATGGAGCGGTTTCCTCATGCATAATACCATTCTCCTCAGTATTGAACCAATTGATTAGAGGAGTATTCACCTCTTCTATGAGAACTATTAATTTTAATCTTTATCTCCAATTGGTTTTCAACTTCAATTTTATAGACGACAGATTTACTAAATGATTCATCTTTTGTTTTCATCAAGTAAACATTACAAAATTTGGGCATATCATCTATAAAAGTAATAAAATATTTATTACCACCTTTAGAGGATACACCATTTAAATAACAACCATCACTATAAATTAATTCAAGTAGCGATGAAGTTCTTATAACATATTTCAATGGCTTTTTAGGCTGTTTTGATTTAACACAGATTAAACATTTTTCATCCAAATCAACATGAACTTTAGGAATAATCTCTAAATCCATCATTCTTTTAACATTATGATAATTAACATGATTTAATCTAACATGCCATATTGAAGAGGAACATGTAGAAAATACAAATTTATTACTAGAGTCAAATTTGTCTACTACATTGTTTTGAATATTTATTACAAACAAACCACCACTCACATAACCTTTCCCCACAAATGACTCATATTTAGTTACAATAACTTTATTGGATTGAAATAATAATGTGTAGCCTGCCCCACTGAGTAAAGATCCACTAATTAGGTTTCTCCTCGCCTCTGATACGTAAAATACTTCTTCTAAAGGAAGAGTATTTCCAGACGTTAATTTGAGTTCAATTTTTCCTACTCCAAATACTTGTGCAGAGGTGCTGTTACCCATCGTCACTTTCATGCTGCTTGTATCCTGATATGTTGAAAAAATATTACGGTTAGAAGTTACATGTACATTGGCTCCTGTGTTTATTATCCAATCAGTAGCACTACAAGCCAGATAAATTTGAAAATTTATGGTTACATACCGTTCATCGGTTCCAACGGTGTCGGTCCCGGAAAGTACCATATGAGTCTGTGGGTTAGGCGATCTTGGTTGTTCATTGCCTTGATATTTCCTCTTCTTATAGCGATAATTTTTGGCCAAGTGACCCGGTTTGTTACAGTTAAAACAAATGAGTCTCTTATCATTTTTGTTAATATAGGACTTTGGTTTCAAATTATTCTCATAATTAGATTTACCCTTATTGAATTTGGACTTCTGATGTAATGGGTTCTTATGTGTTTTATGGCCTTCTACAATATTTGCTTTAGACTGAAAATCAGAAACCAATGGTGGGATATGATCATTTTCCAAATATTGTTCTTGGATCCTAATGGCAGAGATCAATGTTTCCATGGTCATATCTTCAGTCTTATGTTTAAGAGATATGCCAAAATTCTTCTATGAATGAGGCAACTTGTCTATTGTGCAAGCAACTTAGAAACGCTCGGTAATACCCATTCCCTGTTGGCCCAATTCATGGTAAAGAATAGTTAACTCATGGGCTTGCTCTATCACAGATTTGGAATTATCTATCTTAAAGCCAAGAAATTGGCTTGCGGTATACTTATCCATTCCGGCATCTTGTACACCATATTTCTTATCAAGAGCATTCCAAATATCTTTGGCAGATTTAATGTATAGGTAAACATAAAAAATTGTATCACTTAAATGATTTAAAATCCTACATCTACACAAATTATCTTTTTCTGCATATGTTTGCAATTCAATAGTACGTGTGGGCTCATGCAAATCATAAGAAGGATGATCATTTTCAACTACAAAATATAATCCAAACATTGTAAGAAAGATTTTCATCTTTTCTTGCCAACGCTTAAAATTGACTCCTCCAAATTTCTCGGATGCAATAGGTTCGTTTGAAGTCATAGTGACAACCAATCAATTAGAACACACCTCTAGTTTAACAAAGAGGGAACCTACTTTAAAATTGTTGAAAAATATTCTGAAATACTTTGTAAACTAGAAAATATGTAAAATAATAAAAACAAATTAGAAAGAGAGAACCCGATGTTGAGGCATGTTGTGATAGACGCTTTCTTTAGAGTAGGCTTCTTGACAGTCTACTCCTAAGATACAACAACGTCGGTTCTCGTTAATCTCTTCGTCGGTGCACACAAAAGGAGATCTTTGAACCTGATATAAAATAGCCAAAACCCAAAGAAAGAAATATAAAAGGAAGGACGAAGTGTTTCTCTACATTTTATAGAGAATTTTTCATGAATTTGTTGATGGGGTTCCCTATTTATAGATAATGAAAGGTCACTTGTGAATGGTCATAACTAGAATGAAATGACACTTGTGAAAAGTCACAACTTATTTAAATGAAATGGTGCTTGTGAAAAGTCACATAATATAAATGAAATGATACTTGTGAAAAGTCATATCACATAAATGTAATGATACTTGTGAAAAGACATAACTAAAATGAAGGAACACATTTGAGAAGTCACAACTTCTCAAATATTAAAGAATACATTGAAATTATTTCTAATTCATCAAAGGATACAACTCTTTATTTGGTTGGTAAGCGGTTAAGGCTCATATCTCCAAGAGGCATACATTGGTTTAAGTTATAATAATACATTTTCATTTAAATCTAAATAACCGAACCAATACATTAAACAATGGTAATGGTTCACATTCTTTTTTACTTTACATCAAATATTTTAATTATTTCTAAATTGAAAAACCAACAATTAGTCAAAATAATAATATAATATTAATTTTTTAATAAAACCTTTTTTTTAAATTTTTTCTTACATTAACTATATGTTAATTAATAATTACTAAATATTATTTAAATTATTGTTTCTCAACTAATTTTTTTTCTCAACCTAATTATTCAACAAACACATTTTAGAATAAAATGTGGAAATATTTAAGTAGTTGGGTTTGATATTTTAGAATAAAATATTACTTTTGAAGATGAATAATATATCTTCAAATACGAAGAAACACTTAGAAATATTGTAGCTCATAGTTGAAGCTACTAGTTCCAATGCAGATGATTCCATCTCCGTTTCTTCAAATTTTGAAGATGAAAGCGAATGCCAGTGCTCTAACATCTTGATGTTTAATAAATTACTGAGTGATCCTATCCAAAAAAATAGTAAGAAATACACTGAACCTTGTATTCCAATAGCAGCCATGTGTTGCTGCGTTCTGTGTATGTATCTGACTATCAACATCTACATATGTCTTCAATTTCATGTTCCTTTTACCTTCATAGAAGGCCAAAAACGGTTGTGTCGGACCTTCTTGTTAAAAGCATTGATTGAACGCTAAAATGATGGTGAAGAAAATTGCTTGAAATTTACTGGCTACTGTGGTTGAAAGCTTGAAAGCACCTACTTAAGAGAGGTGGCAGAAAAACAAAAGGAAAAAGAAAAGAAAAACTTATAGTAACTAGTAAGTGACTAACAGTATGAAAGGGTGGATCCTAGTTGATGTTTTCTTCCTGGACCATTTGATGCCGTATGGGGGACCTCTCCCATTCAATCGGGCGGCTCTGATTGCGCTCAATACAAGGAGATACAGTAGTTTGGTAATTGTTACTCACCCTTTTAGCTAGCAGGAGGGAGTTAGGTGGTTTAGTCGTGAAAAATAGGCAGTCTGAAAGCAGACATTCTACCTTTTTGAGAGGCCTTTAAACTAATCCCTTAATTGTTAACCAAGTAAACTCCCCCTAACCACATTTTCTTCCAAGCTTTCATGGTTCTTGTTCTTCTATATCAGCTGAAAAAACCATTGCCCTGTTCATACAGGTTTGCGTAGCAATGGGAAGCGATTCCAATCCAAGCAAGCACCATTATGATATTACCATGTCAAAGAGAACCAGAAGGCCGTCTAAGCTCCAAGATGCCAATCAAGATTGCAGTACTATAGATTCCTCAAGAAATGACACTAGTACTCCTTGGAAAGCTGTTGTGAATGAAGGAGACGAGAGTTCTCCCTCGAGACCAGATGAAGCAGGAGAGGATGATCGTAAAAAGAGCTTGAAGCAGCTGATCAAAAGCAGGAATTCACTTGGCCAACACTTCACCCAAGAAAAGCAACTTCAACTAGTCACAAAGCAGCAAGAAGAGGGCTTTCAGGGATTGAAGCTCAAGAGAATGGTAAGTCGCTATGCGAAAGTTTTGAGCCACTTGATCAAGGTTAAGCGCGAGTTACCTAAGGGAGAATCCCGGAAAAAACCTCTTATCCTATTAAAAAGATGAAGCACTCGTTTATCAGCTTGCATTTTTTTAAGCGGCTGATCGTCTTTTGATTACCTACGCAGTGAGTATGAGCCAATTAATCTCAAGCTATATATATTTCTCGTGATCTACCCGGATTGATTTTGCTGCAAGGCCTTGATCATTTGTACCATAAGCATGTTCTACTTCTACAACGAGGTTTGGTTATGTTCACATACTTCATTAGCGATCAAGTACCAAGTAATTCACGAGTTTCTCCTTTCCAGCTTTGTACACTCGTAACCATTGAGCTTCACTTGTTTACCCTAGTTCCTCCGCATTACCAAATCTTAGTTTTAATCAAGAAATTACGTTAGTACTTGAGAGATCCGTCTGGAATGTCTGCTTTCATACACACGCCTGTACAGAGGAGATTCTCCTCCGTACAAGGAACATGACATTTTTCTTGCCTCAATGCATGAGAATAATTAACGCTTTTCTTTGAAGTAGTAGTTACCCAAAGCTCGAAAGCAGAATGGGTAGGGCGATAGCGGTTAGCACCATCAATTTTAGCATTAATGTTTGCCGTGTCGATGCCAAAGTAGTATGTGACATCAATAAAAGATGGTTAATCGTTACCGGATCACCTCGTGAGAAAGCCACTTGCAAGCTACAAAAATGGAACATGACACGACTTCCTGCAATATCGGTGCACAGAAAAGCTTCACTAGTAGGACCAATAGAGTTTAGACAGCAATCAAGCTATTGCAAAGATCTAAGCTATGATGGAATTCCAAGTGAATCGCAAAATGCTGTCTTTTTTGTGATGGTGTTCATTCATTGATCACATAATCAAATAACATAAATGTACATGATTCCTCTCTTAAAGACCAGAATAGAATTCCTTCGTCATAATTGTGAGGATACATTTAGCTTTGTAAAACTTCAATGAAGGAATGTTTTCGTTAATGAAATATAACACATTACAAATATACACAGAACGATGTCCTGAAGAAATGATAGCATTGACTTAAATGAAAGAACTACAAAAGAAACTTCCCGTGGCATTCTTAACCATATCTGTAGCTAAACATTTTGTCTTCTCCTATAGAATTGCTACACTATAGAGCTTTCTTTCAGTTTAATAATCGAACTGGCAGCAAAGTCCCCAACATCTTACGGTATAATTTGAAGGAAATTGTATTGTCAGACTATTCCAACAGGGGCTCCATTATAGGTTTTGAAAAGGGGGTATGGAGTTTCATGGTGTATGTAACTGCCACCCCAACTAGTGCGCAAAATGGCGGTATGAGACCCAAACCAAACCTCGTAACTGAAATATAGACGTGCACTGACTTCGTCATCTGTAGTTCTGGGGAGGAACCTGCATCTGAGTGCATATGGTATCAAACAGAAAATTTAGACTGACTATAATGGGCAATTTAGAGTACTCATGAATTTTACACACAGATGGGGAAAAAACAGAGAGAACAGAAAAAAAATGTCTGTGATTGATGACCAGAAAATTAACGAGATAATAACAGTAAGATGATAACAACTAACAGATGAGTTAATCTGGAAACTATAAGTAACTCAATCCCGCCAGACTAATTTAAAGCGGATGTATGGATGAAAACAACGCAGTGGAGAATATTTCTTTAACCCAAGAAAATGGTGACCTGTTTGAATAAAAAGATCAGGGGCTGTAATATTTTGGTTAAAAATGATATGGCTAAAGCATGTGATAGGTCGGGATGGGTTTTTCTGGAAAAGGTGTTATTGGCTTTTGACTTCTCTGCTCAGTGAACTAAGCTTGTGATGAATTGTGTGACAAGTGCTTATTTTTTGATTAAGATGCATGGAGCTCATAAAGGTTTCTTTCAATCTTCAAGAGAAGTGAGAATCTCCTTATTATACTGGCTTCAGAGGTACTTTCTAAAATGTTGCATCAAGCTTTTGCTCAGGGTAGAATTAAAGGCTTTTCTAGTCCTAGAGTCTGTCCAGTTGTATGGAATTTGAGATATGCTGATGACATTGTTGCCTTTGTAAGTGGTGCTAAAAGTTCTTTTCGAGCTCTTTAAGAAGTGTTAAATAGTCATGAAGCTTTATCTGGTCAGCTTGTAAATACAATGAAAGCTGCTATTTTCCCCCTCTCAAGCATCAGCAGTAGGGAAGAATATTGTCCTAACTGCCACTGGATTAGAAGAAGCTCATTTTCCTTGTACTTCTTGGGAGCACCAATTCATTATGAAAGGCTCACTGCTGATGTTTTGGAACCTTTGGTTAACAATATTAAGAAAAAACTTGCAACATGGAAGTCTAGATTGCTGTCAAATTGGGGAAGACTTGTTTTTTTTTTTTTTTTTTTTTTTTTTTTTTTTTTT